>WYDI02027639.1:0-33222 GCA_009867235.2 Psittacus erithacus | reverse complement strand
TCCAACCTGGCCTTGAACACTGCCAGGGATGGGGCAGCCACAGCTTCTCTGAGCACCCTGTGCCAGCGCCTCAGCACTCTCCCATGGAAGAACAACTTCCTAATGTCTCATGTCAACCTCCCTTCTGTCAGTTCAAAGCCATTCTCTGGGCTACCCTCCAGGGGAACCAGGCAAGTGCCGTCTTCCTTCTGATCTATTGCTATATTAAACCTCCCTCAGAAAATGCCACAGCCAACTGATGGAGCAGGAGTAGACACTCCATTAATATTAAATTACTAAAACTGCAGGAGGTTAATTAGTTTAACCAAATAATTACTCACATAGTTGCAAATGGACTAAGTCCTAAATCCAAAGCCATGTGCTTGTTTATCTTTCTGGAGAGCCTCCATATCTTGTGATCCTGAAACTGATCTTATGTGAGGCACAGACCTCACTGAGATCTAATTATTTCTCCAGTGCTATATGGCACAGCCCCAGCCCCTGGAATGCAGGTCTGACTCCCTTCAGTCTGCAAGTTACAGACAGCAGTCAACTGCCCTGTAAATCCAACTGAGAGAAGGAAGAGAGCAGTGGTGAGCAAAATGACAATGTTGGCACAAGAAAAGAGGAGGAAAACCGACCGGGAATATATTTAGGCTGTAAGTCAGAATACCTTTTGTGATTCATGCTATTGCAATTCAGTAAAGGATTACTGCCCCCAGCTGCCAAATCACGTTAAAGTCAACTGCTCTCCATTTCACTTTAAATTAAAATGCTACAGGCACAGTGACACCCAAGAAGTTCACTTATGTGACCTAGGAGAGATTGACAGCTGGACCCTGGTAAATAGTCTCAGTTTGAATTTCCAGAGCTTTTGTGGAGACAGACATCCTTACAAGATTGCTGATCACTACAGCCATGAGGTTCTGGCAAATAAAGAAGCCTAAGAAGCTGTAAGACAAAGTTAAGACATTTATGAACAGAATTATAGCAACCTGGTACTTATGATGTCCTGGTGATTCTTTTGGTCCTATTCAGATACACTGGCGAAATCCACAAGGCAAATGATTCCAGTGTATGGTGTGTTTCTTCTAGGCATGCTGTAACATACTGCTTTTGTACCAAACAATGCAGTAATACTCCATGGGAAGAAGTTGTCTACAAGCAGTCACTCAAGAAAAACTTACCATCTGATGTTAAACCCCCTTAAAGTGGGTTAATAAAATACCAACTCACAATGCAGATGACCTTTGCAGAATTACATTTTGGTTTATTCATTTCAGTTCAACCAGTATCTTTTCGAGGCAAACACCCATTTTTCAAGCACCACAATTTCAAGGACATGAATAAGACTATTTTATTCATCTTTCTTAGAAGGCAATTTCCACAAAGCAGTGTTTTGTTTGCCGGGTCCTTATGATACCACTGTAGACTGATTTCATACATACACAAACCTGCCACAATCACCAATTCACTGCCTCTGTCTTTCAGCATCCTTCTTCATGTCACTAAACTTCTAGTTGCCTCTAAACATATCCAGGGGATGTGTTTGTAAGAGTTACAAAATTGGCAATGTAATCCTACCTGAGTCTGTCCTGGATATTAATTTCATAACTGAGGGATGTTAGCAGAAAGATCAAGTACTATTAACCTGCTGCTATTCAAAGTCACTGATGGCTGTATACAGAACTACCTTACTTTACACTATTTACACAGCTATCTTTACTACTTAGCATGAAAACTTACAATATAGGTAACTTCAGGTAATAAAGCTTGAAAGAACTTGAATGGACAAAACAACCTGGAAGTTATCAGCATCTTTGTCAATGGGCATTGGCACAAAGATTAGGGCCAGGATATGAGCAGCCTGGTGAGCTGCAGGTACCTCTTCCAGTCTTGGTCATACCACATGCTAAAGGGATTTACCAGAAAGCACCTGATCCAGTATACAGACATTCTCCCGATCCTTCTCAGTGTTATGGAAGAGCCCTGTCAAGGTCTTCACACAAACATACCTTGTGTGGCATATGTCAGTGGTACATTCATCTTAGAGAAAAATAAAAGCAGCCACTAAAAAGCAACTTCTAGATCCTATTTGTTTTATTGAAGAGGACTGAGAAACACAGAACCATAGTTAAACAAATATGCAGTATTAAAGTTTACTTGCAACAGCTTTACCTTAGAGATGCTTTTACTTTATAAGTGTACCTTAGCAGCAAAGCCTTCAAGATGTCCCTGCTCATTTCCACTTCTGAACTGGAATTTGTTACCCCCTCAGTTGTGCTGACACAGCTGTTTGCAGAACACTATAAAACAGATCCCTGGGGTAATCTTGGTCAAAACAAAACCAACACCACTTGTCTTGGAGGAGTATTTTTAACCTGCAACCCCACAAGCAGTTGTATCAGCAAACTGGAGAGAGCAGACACTGCAATGTAAGGAGAGCAATGAGCAGTTTGGGAATGAGGAGAGGAGGAGGTTGGCAGGAACATCTCAAACAGGCTTCACTGCTGAAACAACATCTCATGCAACCAAACACCACTCTCCTCCTGACTCGCATTCTTCATGTGAGTGTGAAATATCCCAAGTCCACATTCAGCACTTTCTGTATATTGCTTTAAGCAAATAGAAGGCGGAGAGAGTCTGCACACAAGGAAATATTGCACAGGGTGAAATCAAGGATCATTTTCTAATTCCTTTTTTATTTTTTTAAGGCCAATGCATGTTTTGTGCAGAAGTAACATTCTAAAAATACTATTTATAGGAATACAAACTTTTCTCAAGTCCAAGGAATGGCACTGCAGTTTACATTTCCCACACTGATGTCTATGTCTAATGAAATTCTGGCTTCTTTAAAGATCAGACATGTTTTTCATTCATCTTCTGTAGATAGATGGCTGATTTGGAAACCCTAAAAGGCTCTTAACAAGACACCATCTTTCTTGTCCCTCCGTACATCAGCAGGCTCTGCCACCTCTCCTCCTAACCTTCTATGGGGTTTGGTGGCAGGTACCCAACATGAGATCTGATATGGAAATGCAGCTTTAACTTGAGATCAAGCTGCTAGAGATGTGAGCCAGAACTTGGAAATGCCTCGGCAGGGACTCAGAAGCAGTGTTTATGCTTAGTCCCTCATCTCAGGTCATGCCTTTAGGTACACCTCTGCCCAGCTGGGCTCAGCTTTGGCCTGCTTGCATCAGCATGGGCCCAGCAGGGAGGGAGCCAGGGCACTGGGATGACCCAGGGTGCCCGCAGCCACCCGCCTGCACCCTGCAGGAAGGCACTGCCACCTACTGCTTCAAGCTTGTCCTCCCTCACTGAGCAGCACACCTATCCCTGTTACTCCCTGACACCATCATCTGCTGGGCTGTGCAGCAGACACTGATCAAAGGTGACTTCTGATCAGACTGAGATTTTATAAGAAGTCAGTGTTTTGCCAGTAGTCAACCAGAATCCATAAGGCAACCATTATGCCAGCACACTGCACATGATGAAGCACAGTGTTTTGCTGAGTGCAGTAGTTTCCAGAGGCACCTCTGGGTGTATGTTTTATAGAATAGGACATTTGCTGCCAACCTTGCAAGTGCAAGTGAAAGAAATAGCTGTTCTGTTCACAGCACGCTTGGTTAAGGAGCCTCTCTGCTGTAGGTGATGCTGTCAATAGACCCGTGGTTACTCTCTTTGCTTTGTACCCCTTTGCTTTGCACCCCTTTGCTTTGTACCATCTGTTTTCCAGAAGGGCATCTGACACAGATGGGTGAAAATGGTCTTGATTCAGTATCTCCTCCAAAAGACTGCCTTCCCACATCAGAACAAAGCTTAGAACTTTGTCTAGGGTAGCATTCGCTGTATTCTGAGTTGTGATGGAATGAGAGATCTGGGGGTCTTCTGGCGCCAAGGAGGCAGAATGATCAACCCATGTCTTCTCTGACATGAACTGATCACCTCTTCTTCAGATCATTTCTTCAGAAGCTGAGTTCCATCAGGCTTGCATGCTAACAAGGTAAGGACAGCTCCTTCTCCTGTGGCTGTGCTCTGTGTTGGCTCAGAATGGTGATGGAGCTGGTAACACCAGGCAAAGATGCTCTCTTCTGACAATGGATTTGAGAGATGCCGAGATCTCTCTATATCGAAGTCCATACAGAAAAGGGAACAAAACTTTAGGCAGAATCATCAGGACATTGCAGACTGTCAGGGAGACCCAGACTCCTACCCTCAGTTTGACAACAACATTAACACACAGGAGTGACTCTACAAATAGGGCCATGAGTGGGAAGAAGTAAAAAAATAAGACAGTGTTGTGCATTAAGAATGTTACACTGGCTCTGGAGCAGATGCTCTCCCATATACCTGATTGTTTGGTTTTAAAATACAGAGTAACATAGCAGCAAAATATTAGAGCCAGGCACAGAAAGATAACCATGGTAGAAAGCCAGAAACAGAGTTTCACAGCATCACTCCCATTCGGAGTTAATATTAATATTACTGGAACCGAGCACATTTCCAGGGCACAGGGCACAAAGCTATGAGTACTCGATAGCACCAAGAAGAAAATCCCAGGAAAAGCCCCAGCACACACCCATAGTAATACAATAACTTTTTTAGCTCGTGAAGGAGGCAAAATAGCAATGTAGCGCAAGGGAAACAGGACAGCTATGTATGTGTCCAAGACTATTGCAGCAGCTGTGAACAGTCCTCCACAGTAAGCCACTGCCAGCAAAAACAATAAGAGGATACAAGCTTCCTTGGGGAGAGGTACATGTACTGCATTGAGAGCAGATGACAGGGTGTAGAACAACAGGTAGATCAGATCGAAAAGCAGAGCGTTTCCCAGCAGCATGTACCTTGTTTCCCGGCGGATGCTAAACCTAGAGAAGATCACAGACAAGATGGTAGGAATGATGAGGACACCTGCCATGAGGCAGACAACTGGAGGGATTAAAAACATCTTCATGTTTGTGCCTGACAGGTAGACAGACCATTCATCCAGCAAATAGTACAAAGCATCGTCTGAATTTGAGGAAGCGTTGAACTCTGTCTCCCGGTGGCAGTATGCAGTTGCATTCATTCTCTTTACTAAAGCAGTGCCAGATAAGTTAATTTCCTTAGGATTTTTGGATGATTGACTTGGAGAAAGCAAGATCTTCTACACTGAGTCCTTAGAATGGCAAATGAGGATGCAAAAAGCCCATGGAAGCAAAGTGATTTCTGTAGCAAATTCTACCAGCTCTTCTCAAGGACAGAAAGTTGAAGCTTGAAAGTAAATTCTGTGGTGGCAAAAGATGTTTTTGCCTAAAGTGGAGATTTTATTTAATTTCTGCAAAATCCAGTGTTTAGAAAAGAGAATGAATCTTTGTGTGGTTTAAAAAAGTCTAAATCCCTCAGCTGGCTCTTGGATCAGAAGAGGTAGCGTAGAGGTTGGTCATTTTCAGTATTTTGAATTTGTTCCCATCACATTATCACAGCAATGAGGCAGATTAGGTATTAGCTTGGTTAAACAAATAGCCAGTGATACAGAACAACATTCCATGTGTACTGATGTGGGGGAGTCATAAATGTGATTGGGTGATGTATTGTACCAATTTATATGCAACAACACAATTGATTTGAAGTGATCAATAAAAATGGCCCTCAGTCACATTGTAAAATTGTATCACAATGGCTCTAGTGAATGAAATTACCTTATTTATAGATGTCATTTTTGCTTCAGTGAATCAAATCATGTTATTTATAGCTGACAAGCCTTCCTGTGCCTTTTTAAATGCATGATATACACATACTGAACTATCATCTATTGCAGACTGACAGTCAATCTGTGAATTGTCTGGGATGAGTGCCATACACTATAATGTAACAGCATACCCTACAGTAGACCTGGCATTTCCAACATCTATTTGGAGACCAATTCTTGGACTACTGGCCAGCATGCTGCTGCACTGCAGTGCTTTTACTATCAGATCTCAGTGTCAGAGCTGGGGGTACAATGACAGAATTGTGAAGGATCCAGACTGTGAAGAAGGAACTTCTGGAGTTCTTCCAGGCACTTAAATAAATAAATGTCCAAGTTCAGACATCTTTTTGGCTGTCCTGGCAAGCCTTCCAGGACCTTCCACATTCACCAGCATGGTCAACTTGGACTGTTGTTTCAAGTATGATCTTCCTTCGCTTCTCAGGTAATACGGACTTTACTACTGATGCTATGAGAGCACAGGGAACTCAACTCCTTACTGAACGTGGCAGCATTGTATTTCTGATTTCCCCAGCACTACCGGCATATACCAATGCAGTGCGCTTCCTTCCCAGGGAGCCAGTGCAAAATCTCACCCCACAGAAAGTAGTGCTGTGCCTTGGACATGCTGTCTCAAGGCATGCCAAATAACAAAACAGACAGCTTAAGAAACTCAGCATCAGTCACCAAATCTCATGCACATTTCATTTCCTTACACACTGGCGTTTGGCACTCATGGAACTGTGCGTTAAGACAGTTTGACAGGCTGCACCATCTGGAACAAAGGGATAGAAGGAAAAACCCATGATAATTTTAAGCATAGCATTTCAGTTGGTATGGTGCCTGCCTAGGCAAAAGAGACATGATTATTTTTGCTCGCTGAGTACTGCATCCACTGAAAAGTATGTGAACAATATTGATGCAATCACACACTTGGCGTCAGGATCTATCAGTGAGTCCCAACACAATTAATACCTTAAGTAAACAGCAGCACTCAAATACACAAACTGTTGAATTATACAATTATTGTAAAATGGAAGGGAAGACATGAAAACTCATGTGCGTGCAAACCACTTTCAATCAGAACTTCAGACCTGTGTTAATGGTGGAAGTGTTTGCTGCCTCCCAGCTCGTGGCATTCCAAGGATGTCCTATTGATAGACAGATTCTTTCCTTTCCACATAAAATCACAGCTGTATTTTCCACCAGCTGGTTAGGATTAAATGTGAACAAACAAAACAGTTCCTTGTCATCTCAACTGCACGCTTTTGGATGATAGAAAAATAAATGCAAATACTATATACAGTGACCTGCTGGCATGTATAGGAGTGTTTAATGCAGCCAAGTATTTCACAGACTGATGTTACACAGCACTATAGTTCTGCAAATATATATATCTCAAGGGCCTGTTGTTTATATGTAGTTGTTCAATTAACAAACAGTTCATTTTTTTTTTTTTACTTTAAGTATTTTTCTCCTGATTCCTAAAAACAACATCCTTATAGCAGAGCTATGCCTTCTTGGATAAAAGAACTGGTTATTGTAAGCTAGAAGTCCCAGCTATGTATCGGAGGGTAACAAACATTGACATCCTCACTGCTGAAAGCTGCAAAGCAAAGTGGTAACTCCAACAACCTTCAACTGAACCACCTCTTAAAATCCAGTTCTATGCCCATGTAAATGTAAATGTGAATAATATAAGGTAAGCAATGGGAAAGGTAAGCAAAGGTACAAACTTCCTACTTGTTCTGCAGTAGCTGAGAGTAGGAGGTTCACTCTCAGCTCGTGACACCCTCATGACAAATGCAAAGTAGCCCATGACTCTCCTGTTTAGCTCACACACAGAGCCACCACAGAGCCCATGAGACATCACAGATCACAGGCGTGCTTATTTTGTGCTCAACCATTCATCTTCCACAGCCTGTGGAGGGCAGAGTAAGCCCTATGGCATGAGCTATTTCAGCTTTAACTGTGTACTGTAAAAGTGTCTTAGGAATGCAGGCAGGCTTTAGTTTTACACAAATGGAAAACAGCAAATATCTGGAAGACAGATTCAACCCCATCAGACCTGGGCGAGTCCAGACAAACCCACTCATCTCAGATTTCCACAAGGGCTTGTAACTGTTCAGTATAGTTCTGCTATACTTAAAAATTGTAAAGGTTGGTGTCCTGGCACACTGATATACACCCAGAATAGGTCGCTTTTGGAGAACATCTGGTTGCTGTCTCTTCATTTTCTTAAGCTTAGGAGGCTTTTCCACATCTGGACCATTTGCAAGGGGCTGGTAGCTCCAAAGACCACTCCTGAGGATACTGAATTTAGTTCCTTGCCCACATGTCTCTGTGTTCTGTGTTTTGTGGTGCTAACCTCAATGATTCTCCTGCAATTTTCCTGTAATCATGGCCCTAATGCTCTAGTTATTGATTTTTTTAAATGGTCTCTGCTACATTTATGTACTTTTTACGTATCTTGTTGAGTCAGACCTATAGTATTAGCAGACCCTCTTCTAGTTTGATATAGTTTATATTGATTTTCAATCTGAATCACATACTGTTAATTACTTTACCCATTTCTGCTTCAATCAACATCCCACTGAAAACTTAGATATCTGTTGAGTTTGAGAGATGGAAGAAAGCAATCATTCAGCCGTACAGAACACTGTACATCCAGCAGTGACTGTACTACATTATATTCAGTTATGGACTACAAACACGTATTGTCAAACTGAACAGAAAAGGTCAGAAATATTACTGTCTTACAGCAGTTGGTATGAACTTCACTTTGTACACAGATAAGGAAGCTTCTTAAATCACAAGGAGTTAGATGTAATTGATTCAACAGGGAAGCACCATAGAGGAAAGGGAAGCCAACCAGAATAATGCTATGAATTTCCCAGTCCTTCATCTTCAGAGCCTGTGTTAGGAGGGGATATGCAGAGGAAGTGTGTGACTAAATTGCATGCTCATGTTCACCTCTGCCGTTCCCTGGTGCCATCACATCACTGTCTCACAATCAGCATGGAGACTTTGACATGGCTGCCTATTCCAGCATCGCTCACAGGTCCTACCCTACAAAATGATTCTCTGCTATGGGTCTGCCCCAGAAACTGATCTGCCTGGCCAGGAGCCCAGGGAAAGCACTGCAGAAAGGCTGCCTCAGAGTCCACTACCAGCTTCCTGAACAGAAGTGTTTTGGATGAGATAGTTGTGTCCAACACATCAACATATCAATTGGCATGCTGTTTCATGGGGGTATATCCAGCCATGTTTAGTTAACACAGCCATGATCTCAGGAGCCTTCATGTGCTATTGCAGTATCTTCAACTTCCTTCCATGAATGCCCCCTGTTCTGGACTTATTTAGGTCCAGAAGGCATGTCATTTGCTGGTAAAGTTCTTCTAGCTGTGAATAGCCAAGTGCCCAAGAGCAGGCCAGCTCCTCCCAGCAGGGCAGGGAGAACCACTCCTAATGACCTCTTCCCTGTATCCATGTTCTCACTCTGGGGAAAATGAGCTGCTGTCAGTTATAAAGACCAAGTCATTAGAACAGCTTAACTGTTCTGGTTGAGCTTTTCCTCTCTCTTCTTCTTTAAATAGAAAGTCAATTAAAAACCAGCTTCTTCTCTAAACCTTTAAGATCCCCTCAAAAGTCATCTGCAAAACCCTTCGGGGTCAAGACCCGCAGGGGACAGGTACAGCTTGACTGTGCTTGTCCTACCATCCCAGCCTCCATGCCTCAGCTATCTATCTCCACTTGGCTCCAGAACTAGAATTGTTCAGTGCTTTGCTTGTTATTTGCTATAGATAAGACACATACACATTGCTCTTGTACTTGTACAAAGTTCACAAATCAGGCATAGCAACTGAAGTTGGGGAAGTCAAGAAATGGGCGTGAAAACTAAACACAGATTGCAATGACTTTAAAGGTCAAATGCAACCTGAAACAAAAGAAAACAGGGATTAAAAAGTGCTGGTTTGAGGACATTCTGGTGAGGCTCCCAAACAAAAGAAAGGATATTGAGAAAGCAACTGGAGGACTTATCACTAAAACCCTGAATCACTTCTTCTAATTCCGAATAGCATCAGGCTGCAGTTATCACAAAGCCAAGGCTAAATTTAGTACCAAATCTGCCTTGCAGGTGCAATACTGAGAATTCAGATGGATGTCAGAAGAATTTTGGAATATTTTTCAAATGTTTCAACAAAAGGTTAGAAAAGTAACACAACCTGAGGAAAAAAAGGTGCCTGTAAGTCCCATACACCACCTACTTTCCTGCAGGGCACTGCTTAGCCTTGACTGCTGCAATCAGCAGCTCACAGAACTCACCCTCATTTCCTGAGCCTGGCAAGGAAAAGCAAACCAGGCTTTCCTCTTCTGCCACAGTGTCTCTTTCATGCTGAAAGGATCTGCGTGATTCATTCACCAACAGGTTTTTGTGCGCCGCTCACAGCTCGCAAGCTGCAGATGTGACGAGGGATTTATAGCAAACAGATGCTACTTTACATTTATGATCATTTACGGACAGATTCAAGGGACACCAAGAGAACCTGTCCCAGTCTGTTTCATAGATTTAATGATTTCGCGTGCCTACCTACATTTTATAGCAATGTATTTGTGAAAATGGAGGAGAAAGCCTACTAAATAAGGCCTATTTTTAAAATACTAGCCTTCCTTCCTAAAGCAGTTTAGTTTGTAAGGAGGAACCTTTCTGAAATTTCAAACACTATCCAACACTGGCATTAACAGGAGTTACCTGCAGAAATCTAATGCCTTTAGGTAACGAACAATAATATATCACTCTTATCTGAAGATTTAGCAGCTATCAGAAGAGATTAAATCCATGTTTAATATCACAGAGACCCATGAGCAGAACTAGAAATACACATCTGAATTTGTGGCTCCTCGACTCCTTTTTAAAGTCAGGAAGTAACTTACTTCTCCTGAGTGAAAGCTTTTCAAATGGGGGACCTACACACAACAGCCAACCTCCTAGGAGCATCCTTGCATTTCAGGCTGTCTGTCTTTTTGGTTGTCGCTGGCACCAAAAATTGTATGTCTTTGTCCTGTCTCACCAGCAATGATCTCTAACATCGCCCAGGAAGAACAGGCAGGGAAAAGCAGAAGTTACCTGGCTATGTCCCTGTCTTAACATGTTTTGTCTCATGTATAAAGCCAGGCAGTACAGGAGAGATTTAGCATGGGATTTCCTTGAAGGATGATTTGATGAGAAGAGAGACAGATGGCTGGAGAGTGTAAAGTGCAAGTTAAAATGAGATACCAGGACAGAGATGGAAGGGAAAAAAGGTAGAGAAGACAGGTTAGCATATAGAGGCAGACAGGCAGGGGCTTTAATAGTGATGCAGCAGACAGGAGGACCCCAGCCACAGCTGTACGCTGTCACAGCAAAGACAATATAGGAATCAAGATGGAAGGAAACACACTAGAAGCAGAGTAGAAACAGAAAAGGGAGGAAAAACACAGTGCAAAAGAAAATACATGTTATCTCTTCCTATTCATGCCTCTTGATGACAGGCTGTGAATGAACGGATACAATCTGTACAGGCACGGACTAGCACAAGGCACAGCACCAACCTGGGGAGGAAGAAGCCTCACTGCCAAAGTTAGGATGCTCCTTCCCAGTTCCCAGTGCTATTCCTAGGAACGACAGTGGTCCCTGGGCGGCAGAGATGATGAAACAACATTGATTCTCTTGAAATACCTCTGCCCACAGGGAGATGCTGACCTTATCTCACACTGATGAAGCAGGTGCCAGGCGCAGCCACCATATGGCAGAGAGATTAACTGCCAGCATGTGCTGAATTAGAGTCACCATCTCTCATTAGCCAAGTGAGGGATATGCTGCGGGTTGCATACACAGTGCCATTCACAAGCTCTGCTGTCCCTTCCCAGCAGCTCCTTTGTTACTTCGCCAGCACAGGTGCTTAAAAATTAGATTTTCCCCACATGAGCCCTCACTCTGCCTTGTCCTCTCATCAGCGGCTTGTGCTGCTCCTAGTCATTTCCATAGCAATACACTGTTGTCTCACACGAGATTCAGACTTCGTGGCAGGAAAGCAATGCTAGGGAGGGCGTAGGAACACACGTTGGAACACAAATGTTCCCAACTTGTAAAGAAAAGAGATATTGTTTCTAGGCACGACTACCACTTCCCAGGCTATGTAAGCCCACTTCAGCCTCGCTGTCCTGGTGACCTCCACAAGCACAAGGCAGAGGGCACATCACCCCCTGACGCACCCAGAACTTGTCACCAAACTGGCAGAGTTACAGCTAGCAACAGGGAGGGACTGAGGCACAGACAACATTGCCAAGGCAGCCAGCAAGCTGAGATCTTCACTAAACGCAGCCAGGTTTATTTCTAGCTTAATTATTTGTTTCTTTCTTCTCCAATACAAATTCCAGCTCATTAAAGGATGTGTGTGAGGAGCACCAGAGAAGATAAATCCTCTCTTTTCTTTTGCTATTGTCCTCAGCAGCACCTTAAGCCAAGAAAGGCTCTGTGAACAAAGATACAACGGTACCTGGTGAAGAACTGAGGCCAGGTGCATTTTCAGCAATTTAACACAAATCCTACTAAAAAGCAGTGGCAGAGCCAGAAATGAGAGTTTCATCTCCTGCGCCTTGTTTCAGAATCAACAAACCACACTCTCTTTTCAGTCTGTCTGTGCTTTCATAAGCAGCGCTACCTACCAGTATGGTAGCCAGCTCCAAACTGCCTCCAGGTAGCTCAGATATAGCTCATCTATCCACAGCAAATGCCCATCCTCTAAGAGTTCATTATATTTAAAGCTACTGGGAGTGACTAGAAAACAAACAATTTTTCTAACCCCTTCTTAGCATTTCCTCAGGAATTACTAGGTACTTTTAATGGAGCTGTTCTTCCCTCCTATGAGACATCAGTTTCTTGCTCCAAAGGAAACATTTCAGTGCCAGCCCAGCACAAGGGATTGCACTTAAAAAGGATGTAAAGATGCACAAAACTGAAGCATATACAGGAAGAAAACTTAAATGAATTAGCAACTCATTTTAATGAGCTATTCTAACAAACTATGAGTTGAACCAGATCAGAACTGCAGTCTCTCACTGAAGTCCATCAACGATGCTCTGAAGCAGTTCAGGGGCACACACCACTGTGCAGCTCTCATTCCTGGAAGTGCTACCACCATTAGATGTGCCTGTTGATCACTCCAGCACACTTAGCTGCCCCATGAATCCTTCCCCTTCCAAACAATTGGCTTCCCTGAGAAGCTCACAATATTCTCTTGGTTTTGGATCTTGCCCGAGCTGTATTCAAACCAGCACTGTTTCATCAGTGCCAGCTACAGCTCTAGCGCAG
Organism: Psittacus erithacus; assembly: GCA_009867235.2. Classification (NCBI taxonomy): domain Eukaryota; kingdom Metazoa; phylum Chordata; class Aves; order Psittaciformes; family Psittacidae; genus Psittacus; species Psittacus erithacus. The sequence goes on along the minus strand of WYDI02027639.1, from coordinate 20,161 downwards.
CAGTTGTGGGATTACATGTACCATCCCTCAGGACACCACCTCAACCCCAGCCAGTTTCTTCCACACCAATTTCTGAGGCTGCCTCTCTACATATTTCTCTCTCCTGCCTGCTATTAGGGATGGAAGTGATGGCAAAAATGAGACGAATGCCTCTTTTCACACCCAGCTATCTGTCCTGAAAGTCTCCTACACTGCCTATTTGTGAACCCCTTCAGCTCCTGTCAATACCCTCTGTGAGGCAGTTTCTGATAGGCATCACTGAACCCTACTTTTAGGCAAAGCAAATATGCATCTGAGGCTGTTTCTGCTGTTGGCAGCCTGAGCAGTGTAATGGAAAGCCCCTGTGCTGCCGTAGCCTCAAATCTGCAGCACCAGTATTTCAGGTGTTTCACACAGACCACATGTTCTTAAAACTCCTCTGTCTGCTCGGGCTGATACAGGAGCTGCCTGGCATGTGCTCTGCATTCGGTTTCACAGCAAGTGCCTCACCTTGATGCCTCACTAAAAATACTGCCGAAGCAATGACCTCAGCCCTTAAGTGAGACAAACAGCATGTAAGGCTAGCCCAAAGGAAGGTGAGAGGGCCCCTAAGGCTAAACCCCAAACTATTCACTGGCAAGATTCCCAGGCCCACCCTTCCTGTTCCCAAAATAGAGCAGTCTATGCCTCTTAGCTGTCAATAAACACCAGCCTGGGGACTTTTTTCCCAGCCAAGGAAAGCCTTTCAACCTGTTGGAAAACAGCTTGCAGTAGGTTAACTATTTGTCAGGCTAAAGATAGGGACCCTGGAGCCTCACAAGGTGTCTGCAGGGATACAGGATTAAAGATGAACTGGAGGAGGGTAAGCTCTTCCTACCCACCCTTCATACTGTCCTTTCTGCTTCCAGCATGCTATAAATGACCAGCTTCGCTGGTAATGTATGCACAATCAGGACTGATTTCCAGCAACAAGCCCAACAAAAGCAGCTCTGAGCTACTAATTAATTTAGTGTTTTTGTTTCCAGTTAATAGAGTAGCCTTAGGAACAGGCAGCCTGTGTTCTTTGTTTAGGCACAAGAAGACCTCTAACCTGACAGAGAGCCAGCCAGAGGTCAGGCAGCATCTAGTCTGCTGAAGAGCGAGAAGAAACACATTCCTACACTTGTGCAACTTATTTTTCCAAGGAATTTTAAATCTGGATTTTTTTCTCCATTTTCATCTGCTCTGGAATTTCCTTTTTCTGCCTCCAATCACTTTCCTCTTCTCAGGGAAATTCCATGCCTGCCCTGAGCTATTTCACTTCGTTGGGTGAGGGGTATTTTGGAGGTGTGTGATAGGATGGAGGGAAGGTCTCTTCTGTACAAATCCTGTCCTAGGGGCTGAGCAGCCCAGGCCTCCTGTGTCTTCACCCAGTCCCAGTGAAGACAGCAAGAAACGCGATAAGCCTATGCACCATGCCTTCAAATCCATGCAGGAATTAAGCCCAATATGAGAGGATGTGCAGAGGAAGAGTCTTTTGTGGGGACTGGACATTAGGGGATTATGGCTGCTGTGAGCAGCACAAAAAATCCATTAACACCTCTTCTTATGCTACATGGAGTTTTTCCCTCTCCACGCCAGAGCAGACAGGTTTTTGCTACTGGACCACAGCAGTTGTGACTCCCTTGCTCTGTTGAGGTGCACTTGGAACTGCACCTACCTTGTAACATTGCAAAGGATGGGCCACATGGCTTGGTCGGAGAACAGTCTGGCTCAGGATAACCTTTTGTTAAACAGATCTGGCCTGGATTTGGCTCCACTACAGTATGAGCATAAACACATTTATTATAATGAACAGGCACCCTTTTCCCCAGACTTAGCTTCCATAATTACAAAAAAGTTGGGTTGACCCTAAAGCTTGCCTTTTCTTTCACAAATTCACACCAGTATTGACTCTGTAATTTGTTTTATCTGCAATCCACATGCCCACATCTCTTCTTAGCTTCCGGTTCCAGCCTTGAGGTTGTCCAGATTGTCCCTCTGTCCTTCTATCCTTCTAAGACCTCTGCACTAACCACACTAATCCTCAGTAAGCAATCAAATCTCCCCATCTGTGCTTTTACTATTTCCCTTGGCACCATAGTATGACTTTCCTATTTTAATTAACTTGAGCTGGATGCCTTGTTGAGACTTAGCTGCTCTGATTTCTCATTATGTTATCATAATACCATTTAGCAACACCACCCTTCGCAGCAAGGAAAACTGATTCCAGCCCCTTGAAGGCAGCACAGTGAAACAAAGAGCACTCACTAGGGCCCACGTCAATATTCAGTTGCATTCTTGTTACCCTGCTGCTTTGCCTTCCCAGTGACAGCACCAGTTCTTGCCTACTCACAAAAGCATACATTAAGATATGCTTCCTTGTTTTGATTTTTATGGTTATCATCACTTAATTTCAACATTTTAACCCCTCTGTGCATTGCTTGATGTATGCCCCCTATATGTACTTTACTTACTGCATCAGTTGTTAGTACCTCACATCACTGTTTGCCCTTTTCCTGCCAAGTAACTCATTGCTTGAAATTGTCCTGAGCCTATTGCACATTTTGCAGCAGTTTAAGACCCAAAGTACATGGGTCACTTCATAGAATTGAAGGAAAACTTCTGCTTTTGTTTCAGCACAGACATTTCCAAACCTGCTTAGCTGGGATACCATTATTAGCAGCAGGGACTGAGAGGACAGCAACAGCAGTCAGCTCTGCAACGGGCTCTATGGGCTGCACTGAGGCAGGACACAAAATTCTTCTAACACACCCTTTTATTGCAGTTTTCAACCCCTTCCTTACCACAGCCTGAAATACACCCAGTCTCAGCAACACCTTACCCTTGGTTTCAGTATCCTCAGGCCTGATTCCATCTTAAGTTGTTGTGTGGTTCCTGCAAGTGCTGTGAGTTGACATTTGTGCACAAAGCATCAAGTTTACACCAGGGACCTGTTTCACATTAACTCTTGTTCAGCTACTTGATGAAACTCCCTTTGTAAGCACCTGCACACCAGCAGAACTGGACACAGTCTGTGCCACATGTTCACTTATAAAGCTCTGGAGTGGTTTTGTACCACTAATAATATGTGAGTTGACCTTAGAATAACTAGCACTGGAAAGAGCTGTGTGTGAAAGGAGTTTACCTCCGTGGAGCTACTTCAGGAAGATGAGACTTGTGCCAAGCATCCAGCAATTTAACACTAAGCAGCATCAGCAAAATACAAGAAGCACAGGAAGGTGTAATTTGGACAAACAGCAGTGACCTGGAGCAACAAATACAAGGAAGTATTCTCCACCACATTCCAAGGAAGAGACTTGCTAAAGTGGCCTTCTGTTGGCTTGTCATGGGTACAATCATCAGAGGGATCTCTCTCAAAATTCTTCAACCAAAGTCAAAGCTTAGGTTGATTAATGCAATTCTTTAAATGTTAGTAGAGTAATGTCAGTTCTATGTGGTTTTCCCCCTTAGGAAATCCTGCCAGATGTAAAACTTGTAGGCAGAATAGGTGCAACAAGACTAATGACAACGCTGCAATATCATTTCTCTTTTGTTCATGAACACGGATGATAACCTCGCAACCTTAAGTCCGAGCTCTCAGTTTGCTATATGTGAATAAAAAGCAAATTTAACACCCACCTATATAGCTCTCATACATAAGAAGGCAGAATGTTAAGCATGCATATTCTGAGTACAGGCTGACAGCAAGAAAAGACAAGGCAATTGAATGTAGGAATTGTGTTGCAGGAATAGGGCTGTCCAGTTTCAGGACTGGAGGAGAACTGAGCTTATCACAGGATATAAAGTTTGCTGACAAAGCTTAAAGTGATATTCAAAGCCAAGAAATTGTTCCCATGTTTACATGGAAACGCATCCAATGTTTGATGTGGAGGGCCATCTAGTGGAAAGTCTCTTTATTTGTATTTGTACCAAATACAGGCAGCCTTTTACAACAGCCGAAACAAAGGCATCTTTGCCTGTTAACATCTCTGAAATGCACTTTACAAGCTTTTCTTTTCAGACAGAAGGCTTCCCTGCTGAGACACTACAGCATCCACAGGACAGCCTTCGGAACAAGAAATCAAGCCTGTCTTGGTGCAGGATCCTTTGCAACCAAAGTGTGCATTTCCTAACATTGATTTCCTTTGATTGATGACTTCAGGAAGCTTTCCTCGAAAAATAAAAGGAGATAACAAATACAAACCTCAAAACCTGTTTGGGTTCTTTTTCCCCTTATAAATACAAGGTCAGAACAGGCTCAGTGACACTATCAGGCAGCATATTGTGATGGTGCAGAAAAGCATTAGTATATATGTAACACTGTCTCTGGCATGTCAGTTAATCACACAGCCATGCTGGCTGATCCCCAGTATTTCTGCACAGAAATATTGAGTGTTCTGAGTGAAAGTCTCTGGTCAAATGATTGAGAGAACACAGAAAATACTGGAATCGCTTCAGAGACATTCACATTAATTCATCCAGCTCCCATCTGTGCAGTGAGGAGGGGAGAAATGGGTTTCACAGGAGTGGTAGGGCTACCTAGACATCCCACTGTGAATCTGGAAAACAACTAGGATTTCCAAAAGCACGGAAAAACCTCTCATATTTAGGTTTTTACCATTTTCTCACATTTATTTGCTACTACATTAAAGCTTATAAACAATTGCACTTAGCAGGTGGGTTTTTTTCCCCACTGATTTACACATAAATAGTTCAAGCATGGTAACAAAGCCTGCTTCTCTGAGACTTTGTAATCTGTGGCTGGAGAACTGCTTTTGGTACTTAAGATGTTTACCCGCCTGTAATGCTGCCTTTTTGGTTGCTAAGAGAAACAGAGTTTCTTTTACAGACCCTTTTCCCCCAGTGGGGGTACTGCAATGGCCTGTCTCTGCTAGCTTGCCACCAAGTTTCATGAAACCTGTTAAAAAAGGCAGTATTTTCTGAGAGAATCTCTCACTCTTTTAAATTAGGATAAACCTGGCTAAGAGGTGTAGAAGTTATTCAAAGGCAGGGACACAGGTACAAACAACAGGATTTCATATATCTGAGAGTGCAATCAATTGCTTCATGCCATGAAAGCTGACTTTGGATGTTTATTTATTTTTTATTATGAAGCCAATTAAATATATTAAATAAGAATATTCAGTGTATAATGGCATAATTTGGACTGTTCTCTAACTAACCAGCATCTCTCTTATAAGCTCAGTACTTAATAAATTAATAGAAGCTATGCCTCATTCAACTAGCAAAAAGAAAAAGCCCAAAGTATTAATGGGAACAATAAATCCTCACATTTTCCTAAGTATTTTTTTTCTGTCAAGAAGTATTTCCAATGCTTACTAAACAAGAACTTTTCTTCCTGCCTCCTCACTTTCCTTCTCTTCCTTTATTGCACGAATGCACTGTCTACTCACTGTTCACAAGCCAGGAGGAAGTCAAAAGAGACTCCAGAGCTGCTCTGTGGCTTTTTACATCCTTCTTGCTGCAGCACCAACTCCAGGCAGCTTCCACACACCATGGAGCTGTAGATGCAGCAGCTGTGCTCCCCTTCCCTGCCTCCTGTCCTGGACCATGTCACCGCACAGGGGGGCTGTCACCAGCACATTACCCACAGCTCTGAATGGGGTGCTGGGGCACAGACAATCTATTGCTGGGGTGCTAAATTGCAGTGCCATTTTAACACCCATTTTAGCCTGTTTGCTTCAGCAATGGATCTGGTCTTCCTCTCCTCACAGAAAGTGATGAAGATGACTATCACAGTCTGACAGGCGTATCATCTCCATGGAAGGCTTTTGTACAGCCAAAGATGAGAACTCTGAAATAAACCACACATTGCTGATCCACTCACCCCACACCCTTGAACACTGAAGGGATGTGACAGGCTTGCATCTTATTCGTCAAAAATGCAGCAGATGTTTCAGGTGGAAGCAGCAGGACACATCAGGTAGATCAGGCAAAAAACCCACATCTTCTAATACCTGTTCAGGTGCTGAAGGGCAGCCGCACTTGTGGGAAAAGGACCACAGCAGGTATGAGTTAGCCTCCTCCCTGACTCATGTTTCTCTGCATATTACCTGGACTCTTCCACTACCTAGGTATTGCAGCACCTTGTTATTTTAGGTGATTTCTAATTAACTGGGGCAGCACTTCCCAGTCTGGAGCAGACATACCTGCATTTGATCCATTAGGGAAAATATCTATGGCAGGAAAGAGCCAAAGGCAGAGAAATCTGCCTCCTCCGGCTCCAACCAGCAGTACTGGCACTGCTCTGACTGATTTGCAGGGTGTCCACCCCAGACATCCTGCCCTACATAGTGTCTGGAGGTGCAGCAACATTTCTTGTACAGAAAACTTAAGGCTAAAGCAATAAATGAGGAAATCAAGGTCCCCATACCTCTGTCATTCTCATACCATTTCTGTGACAACAACACTTGCCTACGTGTGAATCCAGGCTTCATTCTTGACTGGGCAACTCATTTAATGAGGTGAGGAAGAAGTTAACTCATTTTCTGGCTTGTTTCTGTCCGTTTTGGGATACCATTCTGCTAGCTTTGAACAGACTAGGCTCTTTGAAACAGTCACGCTTCAGATGACTATGTAGGTATGACCAGGCAGACTATAAAGCTATGAGCAGACAGCCAGCACTTCATACTCTTTCATACACCTTCCACTCAAGCTCTGAGAACTCATCAGTTTCCTTCTGCCTTCCCCCCACCTCCCCAAAAAACCCCAAACCAACATAAAAAAGGGCTTTGAAACACCTTAAGGGATCTGATTTTCAAGAAGAGCTAGACTCGTTGTAAGGTGTTTCAAACCAGGTCCCTATAAGCAGAGGTATTAAACGTGAGTCCTTTTCAGAAGCGCAAGCTGTAGCAGTGCGCTTGTAAGGTGAGAAATTGCCATCTCTGCATTAAAGCTCAAGAATAATTTCTGAACCCCCAGTGAAGGTGTCCTGTTCCAAAGGCTTACCGATCCCCTTAACACACAGCAACAAAGAACAGAACAGATACCCTACCGTAGCACAGCATCACTTGCATGGCCTCACTGAGCTTGGCTCCCAGCCCTCTCTCCTCAGACACACTGCTCCCGTCTCCCAGCCACCAGTGGCTTGCACTGGCACTCAGCTCCTGGTTGGAAAATGGCTACTGCACATTTATAACAGAAATATGTAACAGTTTAATATGCTTGGGAACTGCCTAGGCATATCAACTGGCTTAGAAATGTTAATAACCCCTCTGTGAAAAATCAGACAGCTGGGAGAGACTGTTTTGTTGCAGAGCAATGGCAACAGCCAAAGCTATGAAAGCATAAAGCCCAAAGAATAATGCTCAACAAATCACCCTTCTCTAAATAGCCTGCCAACTAGAAAACCCATAAAATAGCATATTTTAGAACTGGCTGGTAATTGGTGCAGCTGCAAAGCAAATGATGACCTTGGCATTGTCAATACTCGTGATGCATTAATGAAGCACTTCGTCAGAAGCCGAGTTCCTTTAATTTTACTGCTTTACTTACAGTAACTACAAAAACATATTAATGGTCATATTTCACTGCCACAAAAGCCTTGCTTGTAATGCCATACTCCTAGCACAACCATCATTTAATGACTTCAGGGAACATGGTCAGAGGTTTCACCTTCCACTGTGATGGCAGTTAAGGCATCAGCAGGCAGTAAGCTTCTGGAGTTAGCCATTACCACCTAGTAGTACAAAGGAAGCAGAAGAACAAGAGGAACAAACACCACCAAACATTATCTCCAGGTCTGCCAGCAAACTGCATTTAAAAGTGTGTATTCTGTTCTCTTCTAAGATGTACAACTTGTCATTTTAAAATGAGATCTAGCTTGTGACATTGCCACCAATAACATAAACCCAACACAGAGATTTGCTTCCAAAATGTACGTTCCACTGAGTAAATCACCCATAAGCATTTCTAACCTCATTGTTACCAACTGCACTGCTGGCAATTTCAAAGGCTTCATTTGTCATCCATCTTCCAAATGTTCTCGTTTGCCTATATTGAATACAGACTGGTAGGCAAGTGGGATTTTCCATACAGTAAGAGGCTACTTGTTGCAGTTAGCAATCTGGCTGCAGGGCTCTCTTCCCTCCCCATCCCACCAACTACACACTCAACCAAGAGGTTTCTTCTCTCAGAACAGGATTAGTGACTGGATTCATGGTCCCCATTCCACTCATGAGGACTCCTTTGCAAGATCTGTGACAAGTGAATCTTCTGTGGTATGACCAAGCCAGTGTTTCTGTGCTACACACACTATTTTTCAACTGAGATACTAAATAAAAGCATACAGTGAAAGGCAGAATCAGGAGCAGCAGCCTCTCCTGCTTACAGCTCAGGATCACTGTACTTGTAGATCTGAGCCTCTGTGCTCACCCTTTACTAAGTTCATCTAACTACTCACTTCTCTCTTATCTAGGTCTTTTTGGTTTTAGTTTTTCTTTGGTCCCAGCTTCAGCATTTGAAAGATTATCCCATTAGAGCTGCTGAGTTTCTCTCTCACTGATGTCCTGTCTCTGTTATTTGAAGCTGTGTATCCCTGGCTACTTAGGCCTATATCTTTCTTGAGTTTCCTGGCTGAGCCTTTAACGAAGCCTTAATTATATATATTCAGGCAGAGAGCAATATAAAATTAAGCAGGGAAACCAAGTAATATAAACCAGTGATTAAAAATTTCCATAAGCTTCCCTCAACTCATTACAATAGCATCTTCCTCAGCAGAAGCTCAGAAAATTTTGCTTATAGGTAGCACTGGGATATCTGTGGAACAGTGCAGTTTGCCATCCCCCATGCTTTATGCTGAATGATTATTTTGCCTTTGAGACAGGGTGCATCTGTTAATGACAGCAGTTCAATAAAGTGGAGGTATCCTTGCCTCATGCGATGGTTTTGGCTGAAATAGAGTTAATTTGCTTCATAGTAGCTAGTATGTTTTGGATTTATGCTGGAAACAGCATTGATCACACAGGCATGGTTTAGTTATTACTTAACAGTGCTCACAGACAGCCAAGGCCTTTTCTGCTCCTCACCCCACCAGCGAGCAGAGTTGGGGGGGTCACAGCTGGGATAGCTGAACTCAATGGACCCAAGGGATATCCCAGACCATATGTTGTCACACTCAGCATATAAAGCTGGGGGAAGAAGAAGGAAAGGGGAACTTCTGGATGTGGGTCTTTATCTTCACACGTGATGGAGCCCTGCTGTCCTGGGGATGGCTGAACACCTGCCTGACCATGGGCAGTGGTGAATGAATTTCTTGGTTTCCTTTGCTTGTGTGTGTGGCTTCTACTTTACCCATTAAACTGTCTTTATCTCAACCTATGAATTGTCTCAATTTTGCTCTTGCAATTCTCTCCCCCATCCCACAGGGGAATCCATCCCACCCCCTCATGGAGGCACTCACTCCTTCCTGCCCTCAAGTGCATCATTACTGCCACTCCCAAGGGTGGCTGGCAGGCAGGACAGACAAGGTTTTTAATACCAGTACTGAAAGGGGCTCTTACAACCCTACCTGCTCCACCTCACCCCCTTGGGCAGCAAATATGGCAACAACAGTGCCTCACAGGGAAGACAGGCAGGAGATGTTGAGGTGGAATACACTTACAGAAACCTGTGGATAAAAATCCTTTTATTTCCTTTGCTAAGTAGTGATGTTATTAACAGCAATTCACAATCCTAGGTTTTGCAGCAGACTATAGCTCACCAAGTAACTGAGAGTAGCAACTAATGCAGCGCAAGTCATGGGAAGTAGATAAGTAGCAAAGATTGTTCCCCTCAAACAAGGGCAGTCTCCTGCTACCAATCTGGAAATGAAAAGACCCATATCCCATTACCAGTTCTTTACGACATTCAAAACCAAGAAATACTGATAAGAATCTCTGAATAATTAAGCTGATGTGAGCAGAAAGCTCAACTGGATTGGAGATGTTAGACTCTTCATTAGCTGGCTGGCAGGAAATTGCCTGGGTCAAATTCATTCTGTAAGTAATTTCTTGGAAACAAATAAAGCTATCTCAGCAAATGGTTTTGTTCAGAGTCTTGGGGTTAAGGAGTGTGCTAAGGCTTTCTTCCATGACAGAAAATCAAAGAGTAGTATAGTTTGCTGTTTGTGAGTTGCTCATGCTAATAGTTGTCTTCAATCATGTCATGCAGACATATGCTACCCACACTGGGGAGATGCAGGCTTCCAAGTTCTGGCAGGCTAGGCCTGCTAAACCTAAAAACTCCCTCCCATATTGTGGGAGAGAGCATTCTCATATTGCCTCTTATGTAGATTTTCCTACTCCTTTCCCCTGTCCTCCTCATTAGATATCAAGAATCCCTGCTCCCCTACTCTGGCCACATCAGTGACTGTATGTTCCTTAGTCCCTCTTTTCTCAAGGGCCCTCCTCCCCATGCCAAGGGCTGTGTGCTTCTGCTAAACAGATGGCAGCTGTTCTATGTGCCCCTCATTTACAGCTTTCTGATTTCCCTTTGCTTTTATGCCTATTGATGCCCAAAACAATTCTGGACAGACTGAATAAATCAGAAGGGATGATTAGTTTCTCAAGAACCAACCTTTTGAACCAAGCAGATCAACAGCCACAGCTGATGGGCTGAAAGGAAGTAACAGCAGAAAAAGATAGTTCCAGGAACTGCAAGGTGAGAACTATATAGGAAGAGAAAAAAGCTCCATTGCATAAAGGCTACCATGGTTCAGCTGCTATTCAATATACCATGCACTTACCAGTGCATGCAATGGGAGTGTGATTTAGGCCAATGCAGGCTATGACTATGGATGGCAATGATGGCAACAGGATTTAGGCCACTTCTCTTGATGAACGGAAATAAAAGGCCCTGAAGATGGAAATGTTTGTCCATATAGACATCCTACAGTAAACATTCTAAAAGCTAGAATTCTCTCATCACAGGAGCTTCTTTATCTGAGTCATCATGAACAGGTTTGAACCATCCAGGTTTACAGTGACCTCCTCTAACTTCTCCAGCAAAGGAACAGTAAGTGCCATTAGTCAGAGAAGGGACATCTATATGAGAGCTTCCAAATTCCTGAGGAGCAGCAGACTGTTGTAAGGATACCCAGAACTACCTGAAACACTACTGGAGCCAAGAGCTCCTTCCTTCTCTAAATCTTTGAGGATGGCTTGTCCTATTGAGCTTGAGTTGAACATCAATTAGGCTTCAAATGCAATTTTAAGCACTCTCTGTTGGGTATTTCCTTCTTCATATAACATATTTGGATACATCTTTTCTGATGTACCTTTACCTTTAATGCCTACACTTCAGAGTTCAGAAAGTCAGCTCAGAAGCTGCATCTGAATAATTTCCAACTAAAAACTCTAAACCCCTCGTTTTGCTGGGTTTGCTCAGACAATACTAGCACCATCCATCAGCCTTGAATCAGCAACAGAAGTGACCTCATGTATCAGCATTTCCAACAAGCCTTGGTGTTCCTTTGAATAAAGGACTTCAACGTCCAAAGCAGACTGCACAAAGGTAGAGGTTCTCAAAAATGACATCACTGCAGAGCAAGGATGTACTACCTGAAAACTTGGACCCATCATGAAGAAAGGCTTCCTCCTGTATTAACACAAATACTTAATGCAGAATAAAAACTATCACATCTATTTGTAATTAATGTATTTTCTCTCATGATTGGTTTGAATCTACTTGGCAGAGCTACTAGGATCTATCCACAGCTGCTTTCCTCCCACCAGTTTTTTAGTGAAGTCATACAAAGGCTTTATACTTATGCAGGCTGGATTGAACCTGGAGTGTTTTCCAAGATGTAACTTTCTGGTCTCTACCATCAGGGACACCTGAGTGGCTTACTGGCTGGCACTCAGAGCAGGAACACTCTGTTCTGCCTCCTTTAAGGTTAGCGGGCTGATTTTTCAGCTTTAGAAGCTTAGACAGCACAAAGTTTAAGCTCCTTCCCTCCCCCAATTCCAAGGTTCAGCTAAAGCACATGGTGAATAGGAAGATAAGAGCAAATAGAATAATAGAATCACATGGTTTGGTTTGGAAGGGACCTTAAAGCTCATCCAGTTCCAGCTCCCTGCCATGGGCAGGGACACCTTCCACTAGAGCAGGTTGCTCCAAGCCCTGTCCAACCTGGCCTTGAACACTGCCAGGGATGGGGCAGCCACAGCTCCTCTGGGCACCCTGTGCCAGCGCCTCACCACCCTCACAGAAAAGAGCTTCTTCCTAATGTCTCACCTCAATCTCCCCTATGTCAGTTTAAAACCATTCTCCCTTGTCCTATGACTGCATGCCCTTGTAAAGAGTGCTTCTAGTAGCAGATGAAGGCTTTTGTTTCGTTTTCTAAATACCTGCACAGATTGGACCTGTCTGAACTTGCTCTGTCTCACCCTATTAGAGGTGCCTCTTCACTATCTTAGAGCAACACTGACAGTAGCCCCTACATTGGAAAGGCAAACTACCTGCAGATATGCCAGTCTGTACACAAACTAATGCCTTGTCCTAGACCACAGCTCTAAACTGCAGCTCCCAGGATAGCTACTGATGTGGACTAAGCCACTGCTTCATGGCATACACTTTTGCTTTTAAAAGGCTCCTAATCATGCCCCCAGCAGAGGTGTTTCAACAAGCAGGAAGGAGAAGGCTGGGGCTTTGAGAGACTGATGTAAAGGACTTGGAGGACAGTTGATGGGGATGGACCATGAAGATATGAAGCCCTTCACTGGAGAGGGCTTGGAAAAGGATGCCAACTTTATGGTTTTGTGAAATTAAAGCTCTGGTGTTTGTGATGGTAACAAACTCATCTATATAATGATGTAGTAACATCAGATACTGACTTTGCTGCACACAGAAGCAGAAGTTGGACTGACTGTAATAACTCAATAAATCATGCTTGTGGAGGGCAAGATGAGGCTAACACCAGGCATCCTACCTTTGGGCAGCAGCAATATTAATTCTCTCCCCTTAGACCACTTTGACCTCCCATGAAATCCCCTCTAACTTAGGCATTAACAAAAGCCCTACAGAGGGTGACACAGTCAAATAATCTGCATACAATGCACAGTGAAGCATCTCACTAGCCTAAGAACATGTTAGGACTGCTTTTCCTGAATCCTAGTCAGAAGCAAAAAAAATAATAAAATGAGAAATTAAATTAATTTGGATGTGTTCCTCCCTATAAAATTAGCAGTCATATGGAGAGGAACCAAAATGCTGGCTCAGGACTCCTGCGCTTACCTTTTGGGCTTTTATTCCTTAGCAATGGAGGCATTTCCATGACATCAAGCAGATGGCTAAAATAAGCATCTTTCCTAAATCAAGCTACGTGTGGAAGCCTAGAATCTATGTAAGGTATGAAAAAGCTACACGCAGGAAGAATGAGGGGGTGGGGATGAAGGAAGAAGGAGGAGGAAAAGACAGGGGGTGGAGAGTAACAGTGGAGAGCAGCAGTGGTCCAGCCCCTCAGAATCTGAAAAGCATCACAGGAGCCCCTGGATAAAGACCAGCCTTAGTAGCAAAGCTTGGAGACAGAGGATTTCAGCTCAGTGATAAAGCATGGTGAGTAGGATTTTTGTGATCTACCTTATTGTTTGCTCTGGTGCAATGGCATTTCCTTTGCTCTGACACTTGCAGCGGCTCCCTGGCACTGTTATTTTGGGATGACTGCTCATTTTTGGAGCATTGTTTTTTACTTAATTTTCCACACATCTGACAAGTGTGTGCCTGTATCTGCATAAAAGCACATCCTATCTCCTTTTGAAGCCATAAATTACTGAAAACGGCCAAAGCTCACAGCATTAACACTTAGCTGTCTGGTGCCAACAGGCTGCTGGTCAGAGCAAGTAAAAAATGTTGTTTTCTTCTCAGGTACACAGTGGAAATTTCTGCTCAGCTGCCTTCTCCTAGCAATACAGTGATGATTTGATAGCTCCCTAGGAAGGAGTTTGTGCTGCCCTTTTATATGGTGCAATTGGAACATTTCAAGCAGTTTCATTTCTTTCAGCCTCAGGTATAGCAGAAAACTGTGTGAGGGGAGCACGGGATTTGTCAAAGGAGACTCCTTTTGTCATGGTCTCAGCCTCCTTCCACTCCACTCCACCCCATCATATCCCCCCCCCCCCCAGGGCTAGGGGAAGCAGTGGGCGCTGCTGTCCCCCAGGGACCCCTCCTGTCAGCACACAGCAGGTCAGGATGCTGAGACTAGAAACGTGGTTAATTCTACTACAGAAAATTTTGAGCTCCACGGAACACTTGGCAGGGCTTAAAAGGAAGGGTCAGGCCTCCCTACAGCATATTGCTAATAAGATTAAGCATTTAACTACACATCCTTCTAACATTCTGCCGAGGAGTATAAGATTTTACTTTGTGTGCTCAGGGGAATTAAGGTTGGAGAAAATCACACCAATGTACTTTTTGCCAGTTCTTCATGAGAAAACCATTGCCTGACCTAAATGTCTATGCAAATAATCAGGCATCCGGGGTTACCCAAGAGAGACAAATGATTAAAGGGAATGATAAGATACAGCCACTAAGGATGATGAGGGGAATACTCCTCACAAGAGGCATGATCGCAATGCAGGTTTGTGTGTCACACAGGCATCTTTAAAAATAAACATTCTTCTGTTTCCTGAATCACGACGTCCATGATTACATCCTCCAGCCTTTCCACCCTGTTCTTTTCTGTTTTCTAATGGAGATGAGATACTAGCAGAGTAATCAGTTTAAGTGAGAAGATGAGCCTTGCTTTAAAATCCTCTTTGGTTTTCACCCTAAGAACTGTTATGTTTATTTGCTTAGGAGAAGCAGTGTTACAATAACTGCAAAAAGGGTATCACTGTGCTCTAGCAAGGATGGATTTTATTGCTTTGCAATTGAAAATCAAATTGCTAAAATGGAATGTATGCTCATGATTATTAGTATTTCCATTATTAACTTTTCTGAGATAGAGAATTAAGGTTTTTGACTGTGAATAAGCAGTCTTATTACAAACAAATCCCCCTCCCCACTTTACTGGGAGCACCAGCTGGTCTTTAGGCATTGCTGATTGATTAGAACCTAAGCATTAAAAATTAGCATTGTCCACTGAGTTTAAAAGTAGCTGTGGCTCTCACCACCTCATGCTTGCTAGGTTTTGCATTATAAGACTTCCAACTGGTGCTCAGCAGAAATTATCCCAAGATACAGTAGGCATAAGAAGGGAGATCCTCCCAGAGCGCTCCATTCTTCTTTAATTTTTCCATTATCGAATTTCTCTAGAATTATTAAAAAAACCCAACATTTTGCCTTAAAGTGCATCCATTTTAAGCATAACACATGCCCAAATGCCCAAAGCAGAGATATGTTTTCAGGAAATCTAATTATGCTACCATTTTTGTTTGGAAAGCAGGGGTAACATTTTCAAAGGCAACACTGATACCAGGATCTTAAGTTTGATTGATACAAAGCCACTTGTGGAAAAAGGATTGTGGACTTGCTCCAAATTTGTATCCTAAAACATAAAAGCAATCCACATGGAGTTTTTTCCTTCCTTTTAAATTAAAAAACCTGAAAGAGGACGCAAGGTTTATCAACTCTTTCATTTAATAAGCAAAATGCTTGGAGGGAGGTGAAATTAATGCTTCAAGTGCCAAGCAGAATTCTGCTTAGCAAGAGACAGCAAGGTACCATCTCCGCAACCTGCCAATTTTAAGAATGATGTAAATGTAAAGAAGCAGAAAAAGCACTTCTATATCCACGCAAAATAACAACGATATTCTGAATTTTGCTTATTCCTAATCTCCAAGAGAGACAATTATATATAAATTACACATCAAACAAACAAGTAGGAGTGTCTGAGTCAGAAAGCCGATAAGATTTGGGAATAAATGAGCCTTAGTCATACTCTTTCTAGTTAAGCAAAAGTAATTTTGAGCCAAACTTGCTAAGGCCAGAGTGTTCATCTGAATTTCCTCTTTGTAACACTACTATTTCCATGTATACAACCCCACTAAGGCAGGTACTTCTATTTTCCCAATAAGATGATCTTCCTTAGAGTTACACCCAAGAAGACTACTATTTTATCTACCAACACATAAAGGTACAATTTATTTTACCTTTGCTTTGAAGATAAGCCAAGCAAACCTTTCCACTGTGAGATAAGCCCAAAATACAAAGAAAGCTGCTCTCCATTCCTCCAGAGAGGGAGAATGGTAGATAGCTCAACTTGGCAGAAAGCTTTGGGGGCCATGGGTAGAGGCACGTGTGACCCCTCTCTTCTCTGACCCATATGACAGAGGCAATATTTGGTCAGTTTGAATCCTGCCTCCACCCATCTTCCTCCTGCTTCCAGCTCGGCTGCACCCCTCTTTGGCCCTTGTCTGTTGTCCTGGACTTAGGCAGAATTTAGGCCATCTGAATACGGCACTTATTAACCAGAACAGTTACCTAACTCGGTCTTGTTCAGGTCCTCATAACCCACAACTATAAGCAATTGCTTTGACTGTCCTAAAACCAAGTCTCCTCAGCCCACAGGAATGTGTTCACCTTCCCATTCTAAAACTTTCATTTACTTCTAGATGAATCACAGACACAGTAAAATCTGGTTTTATGAAAAGACTCAAAACAGCCTGCACAGATGGTATATGTTTGAGCATGAGCAGTATTACCCAAATTTAAGCCAAAACTGTATTTTCATTATAGTACAAACCCAAATTCCAGATCTAATTGCCTGCTTAGATACTTGTGAAATCCTAAAAGTGAGCAGCTATATGATCAAGCCAGATAAAAATACTGTTTATTGTAGATGGGAAGTCTCAATGCTGCTGCACTTCAGATCATTGTAAATGGCAATTAAACTGTAGCCCATGTAAGATTCAGGGATATCTTCTATTTAAACACGTGTTCCATACGTAACATTAACAAAGAAAACACCCAGAGCCTGTTGAAAACAGAACAACCTAGCTTTAGTAGACTGACTGGTAGCTTCCACAGGTTTCTGTTCTTTACAGTGATTTTTAATTGCAAAATATATTTCCTTTGCAAAGTTGGAAATCAGTCCCTCATATACCCTTTATCCTTGTGGAAGAAGGGATATACCACAAGTTAAGTCTAAGAGGAGACCTGAGACAGGCAACAGTGTAGCCAAGTGTATGGGTCAAGAAATCCCAGAGAAGATGGACCATTTGTTAAATGCCTAGAATCATTTTTCATAGGGTTTTACATAAGCACTGGAGGATAACTTCTCCTTACGGCACTGTAATACGTTTCTAACTTCACTGGTACCACTTCTGGAGTTGGAGATTAAACTTGTGTCACTGCAGAAAGAAAAAAAAGGTATCATGGTATAGTCCATTACCACCAAAAGTGTTAAAAGTACTAACAGATACAGAAAGAGAGTGGCATTGCATAAGTATTTCTGTTCTATATTTGGAAAGAAGCTTACTGATAATGGATAGCACATAAGGATGAAAGGCAACTCATAGGATGGGAAGTTACAAAACAGCATTTGAGATGACTTTGTTAAAAACCCTGCAGGCTCTGCAGTCAGAGCTGATTGAAGAGATCTTCCCCTTCTTGGTGTTCGTTTATTTAATAACATTTTTAATGGGGAAGATTCCTGAAGCTGTGCCAGTGTTAAAACAGAACAAGCAGGATGACGTGATGAAATAGGTACTAATTAGACTGGCAGGAATCCTGGAGGAAAAAGAATATATGGGATTAGAGACATTAAACAGTTCGAACACAAAGTTGGTGACTGTATGCATATTAGATTTTAAAAAACAGCAAACAAAACCCCTACACCTTTTTTTCCTTATCAGGAGAATCTCAAAAAGTACAATAGGCTACTGTCAGTGTAGCTAACATTATTATACTACATACATTTTCAGTATAGATGTTACTCAGGCCATTTGGGCTTTCATGATAAAACTGTTCACCTAACCTATAAAAAGCAGACAGGAGAAGAACAAGCCTTGAAGTTTCTAGACCCAGTTATCAAAGTAGTTCTAAACCATTTCTCAAACTGGTAGTTCATTGTGTTTCATATCTAGGAGGCAGAATTCAGATCAAAGATTTCTTTATTCAAAATATTATCTAATGGCATCCAGAAATCTTAGTTTTAACAAGTTTCATAGTTGACAATAAAACAAATCCACCTTTAAAACCTTTTGAATATACCTACAGAAAATCTTCCCAAGTATGCCATTTGCTACAAAAATGACCCTTGATTGATACTCAGAATGGGCAGAAATAGCTGTAGGGCTTCAAAGAGTCCTACACAACATTCTTGTAACACTAGCATTTGTCATGTCACAGATCTCTAAAGAGCTTCTCAGCAACAGGACTTCCCACTGGGACACAGTTCCTACGTCAGCAATTGCAAAGGACTGAGATGTCAGACACTTTATTTTGGGGATATTAATATCTGGTCTTGCAGCAGCTATTTCTGATTGTTTTCACAGCTCTGATGAAGTTCTGCACACTGAATTTCTTCTCAATCACATCTTGCTTTTCACAAGAGGAGTATAATCATGTCCCAGTGACCTATTTCTATATATTCAAAACAAGTTTCCTGCAGCATCAGTGAACTCTAGATACCTGACAGTGTAGTAAAATGTTTACTGGCTTTCATTAAGAATACACTGCAATACTCACAAGCAGCTCCTAATGCAAATTAATATGCCAACATCTCAGTCATACTGATAGATATCTACCTATAACCACCCCCGATGTTTTCCATAGCATCCATACTCCTGATGTTGAATATTCACACCTTACCCTTGCCTTTTCTACCTTTTGTCACTGACCTACACGTGGCTGTCAATATTGCTAATCACCTGTTAGACTGCAGTTTCTCTGAGAAACAGGCTGTCACTGATCTGGGGTAATGGTTGGATTTGATGATCTTAAAGGTCTTTTCCAACCTGGTTGATTCCATGATTCTATGTTCTGCCTGCTGAGGACCTGCTGCAGGTGACACAGCTCCCAGACACACACACAAACCCGTAGCTTGCAAGGTGCTGGTCAGTGTTGCTGTTCACAGCAGCTCCTGGCAACTGGAAAGCCTCTGGAGGCTGCAGACAGCTGTTATAGTCCAAGGCACACTAAAAACTTCTCTAAGTTGTACCTTCAGAGTGCATGAAGGCTAGGCTTGGTGCTGAATTTAAAATCCCCCTGGCTGTCTTTGCACTGTGTATAGGTCTGGATTCACAGAGCAGATCTGAGATTGTTCTCAAGGGATTATTGGTAATTTTTCATTTCATCACAGCAGTTACATATGGTTTGTCAAGAAGTGCTAGAGATAGCAGATATAGAGATAGTGTTGTTTGTGCATGGTGCAGAGCTCAGTGGCTCTAAGTGATTTTTGTTACATCTAAACAATTCAAAACAAGATAAATCATTAACTGGGATTTCATTAAGGAAAGATTCAAGCACATTCTTTCATGATTAGAACTTGGAGGCTTTGTTCTGCTTCCTGTACAGTAAAAATCTGATTTCTCTACCAGCTTTTAGGAAGTGCTTGCTTCTTCCCTGACCTACCTTTATGTAACTCCATGGGCTTACTCAATATTCAAGTTGATCAAGCCAGGAAAGGATCAGATCTGTCAATGGAATAACTGTTGGAAGACTGAAAGTGTCATGGCTAAAGTAATTAATGACTAATTAGATTTCTGAGAACATAAACCAGATTCAGTACTAAACCATATAGGCAGAGTCCAAAATTGGCATTAATATAGGTAATAAGAGTATTTTTGGAAACAGGTAAGTAATGCACAATGCAGATTCAATGTGAAAATGCCTTGTGTGCTACACTGGCCTTTTTAAACTGGAAATGACACTTCTGGCAGAGTTAACAGTGTTTTTCAGTGTGCTACTTTTGACATTTTACAGTAAAAGCAGGAGTGCAGAAAAGCATGCATTATGCTCAGGAGGAAGCAAACGCAGTAATTCAGTTTCAGCATGCTTTCTACAGTAGTACCAAGGTTTATGGATTTTCTATTCATAGGTAAGGATTAATTTAATATAAAGTGAGTGCCATGTGTCAAATGTTTGATCCATTTTCTTAACTTGGTCCACCTTGAGCTCTTTGCCCTCCTTAAAGACACAGATTGAAGGACATGGAACTGTTGGAACAAGTCCAGAGGAGGCCACGAGGATGATCAGGGGCTGGAGCACCTCCCGTATGAAG
>WYDI02027638.1:11496-150137 GCA_009867235.2 Psittacus erithacus | reverse complement strand
GTTCTTTATCGTAAGGGAGGTGAGGCACTGGAATGGGTTGCCCAAGGAAGCTGTGAATGATCCATCCCTGGTGGTGTTCAAGGCCAGGTTGGACAGAGCCTTGGGTGGTGGCATGGTTTAGTGGGAGGTGTCCCTGCTCATGGCAGGGGGGTTGGAACTGGATGATCTTAAGGTCCTTTTGAACCCTAACTATTCTATGATTCTATGATTTTGGGCTATATTGGTAAGGTTCAATATATCCATTCTCTTTTCAGGTTTTCACTTGATGGCCTATTGCTAACTCAACTATAGCAACATGTTAAGAATATCTGCAGCAATACACAGCACTGTCTTATTTGAAAAAAAGTACTTCAATATGTGACATTCATGAAACTATCTGGAAAAACATCTCTTCAAGGTAACAGAATATCATGTTCCTATGAGCAAGACAGATGTTGGAAACCAACAGAATTTACACATGAGCAGCAGGCTACAACTTAGAACATTATCCCTGTTTACACGACAGTCAAATATAAGCAGGTGGTAAATTTGCTAGTACTATGCAAGACAGTTAAGTTCTATAAGCCTTCACTATAGAGCTCATTACAGGTCTTCTGTTAATGGGGACAACCCCTTACTGCCATCACTGAAACAAATAATTCTGTATCTTCCAGATAAAGCCTGGCAGGAATAGTGGAGTTGCAGGGAGGTGGCTCACAATTGCATTTAAAGCATAGTTCAAAACAAAACAACAAAGAAATGAACAAATCTCCAAAACCTGAAAACTTTCCCAGAGCAAGGCTGATAAGATGATGTCTAACCTAGCAGTCTAGAATATTCCGAGAAGTACACTTTGGTTTCTTGCTTTTTCACATTTCCTCTAACATGTTCCAAAACTTGAAAAACAAATTTTTTTTAGTTAATAAAAACAAGACAAAAATCAAAAACCTCTGATGTGTAGTATTTTTTAATTTCTCCTTTGGCTAGTTCTGAACACACTGCTTGCTGACACGAGAAGAAGAGCAGCAAAGTACTTACTGTTCTGGACTGGAGACTGAAGTCCTTCGTCCTTCCACAGCAGTATTACTCTTAGGTCTCTTAACAACATGAGGTCTTGGTGGGCGAACCTATGACACGCACATAGAGAAGACATTTCATCAAACAGATCAAACAACAGACATAAATAACAAAACGTGTAACCACCGTTATCTTAAAGGTATCCTCCATTCAGTGTGCCTTTTTTTGTGCCACAACAATGTTGCAAATTAATGCAGATATACAAATTAATAGAAAGAATGAATATAAACTGCAGGGACCCACAATTTGTGTGAGGAGAAAAAATCCCCACATGTTTTTGTCTAGCAAATGAAATATATATGCTTGTGACTGCCTGTTAGCTATTAGCAAAGCAACAAAAATTTGTTCCACTGTCCTGTCTGGTGCAAGCTAAATTTCTGATGAAAAATTCCCTAAATGTGAGCTTCCTGTTATACAGTTTGTTGACAGAGTAAAACTGGAAATTCCTGTGTGTTGCTGTGCATTATATTGGAAACTGGAGCTCAGCTTGGACATTATGACCCTTGTCCTCTTGTTCAAAGAGGACAGAACCCAACTTCTCAAGTCAAGACTTCAGTGTAAGGCTGAAAGAATCCGTACTTAGAATAACAGGGAAAACATAGCTCATTCTTCATTAAAAATCTGCTTCCTTTCAGCAGCTGAACAGAAATCCTTGCCAGATGTATTATCATTGTCACTCCTAATGTTATGTTAGTTTATCTTTTGTTGTCTGTAATAAAATCTAGAGCTGTTCTGTGGAAGATGATGTTGCTGCCAATCCAATCTTAAATAATGTATCTATTACCTTCTAATGGTCACAAATCAAGCTTAATTTACCTACATTAACTCCACCAGCAAACAAGTTCTACTTCAAGAAAAGGTACAAACACTTATGATTACTATATAGGCAAAGTTTATGGATGTGCCTACCCATGCTAGTGAGTAATCCTGTTGATGAACCTACCCCTATGAACCAACAGTGGGAATGAACTTTTGCAGCATCAGGGTCAGGCTGTACAAAGAAGCTTTCCTTTTTTTGTTAAACAAGTACTACCTTACCTGAAACAGAGTCCAATTTGTTGGCTTAGCTAAATGCTAGTTTCAACAGAAATCCCCAAATCCCTCAAGTAAAGTTAGGAATACAACTCAACTCCTGACCTCCCTGCGCTTGTGCTCCCTTAATAGCCACAATATAAAGGAAGCTGTTTAGGCCGACAGCATAAGCGCTCTTAGGATGACTAATGAATTTGTGTGCAATGGTAGAATAGATGAAGATTTCCCCCCACCTCAGCAAGTTTTTGTTGGTTTTGGTTTGGGTTTTTTTTTCTGGTTTTGTGTTTTTATTATTTGGGATAGGGAGCTTCTGGGCTTTTAGGTTTCCTTTTCTTTTCCCAGGCACATAAACCTCAAATTTTCTTGCCAGGAAAAAGCCACCGTAATGTTTGTCGTGTTTCTGCACTACACACCAGTATGCAGAAGATAGCAGCAGGATTATTGTACTGAATTTTCATTTCAAAGGAAATGGTGTACAGCAGATATGATGAAGAAATCCAAAGATGTATTGCCACTATTTCTTAGGAAAAAGGGCTTATGAAAAGGTCAGATGTTAAGGTCTTGAAGATCAGTCCCCACACGAGGCTGCTCCTCTCTACAATAAAGACGGCTTAAGAATGTGAATTTATGGCAGGAATGGAAGGATTAAGTTTGTGGCAACTTCAACTGAACTTGCAACGTGGTGAAACATGGGGAAAAGAACAACAGAGCTAATTAGACGAGCTGAGCTGTCAGAGTGCGGCAGAATGGCTCGGTGCCAACAAACAAAAGGAATGGGCTGGCAATCAGCAGGATCGATGAAGAATACTGCTTCATTAGGGCTGATAAAACAGAGAGAGAAAGACTGAGAGAGAGCCAGTGCGTGCAGGAGAGGGGGGAGAGGAGCAAGAGGGACTGGGGGGAGAAAGGAGTGAGAAGGGGAAAGAGAAAAAGAGAGGAAGAAAGAAACCTGTTTAATTAAATCTGAGCTGGAAGATGATGTGTAAAGTGGGCTTGTCATCATGCTGTGAACACTTTCACCTTTTGGGTGGCTCCTCAGGGGAGTGAGGGTGATGGGGGAGAGAGACGAGAGTTTGGGATGGCTCCAGGGGCCACCAGACCAGTGAAGTGCAGGGTGACATCCTGCTAAGGAGGATTTAGAGCATTGTTCATGGGGGACTGTAGGGAAAGCCAGGAATCAAGCCAATTCCTTGCTGGATTTGGAGCCTTATGTAGCCAAATAGGCAGGGTTAAATGCTTATCAAATGCAAAAGTATGAAAGAAATCCAATTACATGAGCACACAGCTAAAAGAATAAAGGTAAACACCCAGTAGAGAAGGGTTAAATGTGCTTATTACTGTCTCCATCAACTTTACGCATAATTATTATATTTTAACTTTTTCTAATTGAATGAAGTTTCCAAACAGCCACTATTAATCCAAACAGATCTCTATTAATTATAAGCAACAATCCTCTCTCTCTCATAATACCACCACAACACATTTCCAAAACAGCAGAATGTAAAGAACATATCTGTTCTGCTTCCTTAACCTTTCTTTGGTCTCTGTTTTTGTTTTTAGCATTAGCAATGACTCATATTGCAAGGACTAGTGCCCATGGATTTCTCCTCCTAACAGATATATCCTGAAACCAGTAAGGATTTCTCAGGAATTCTGGTATTACACAGACTTTGTTGGAAGAGCAGGACGTGGTCTCCTCTTTCAGTGCTTGCTGTAAAAGCCTGGGGTAAATTACTTGCCAATACCCACCTCTGTAATACATGCCAAGACTAAGGGAGGGAAAAAGCAGCCTGCACAAAGTATTATTTACACACATGAAAATGTGTTTCAACTATTAAAAGCCAAATAACAGTTCTGAACAACAACAAATTTATGTATATTTGGTACAAGCATATTTTGGGGAGTGATTATAATCATTTGCATTTATCTTGAATTTCCTCTTGATGAATGAAGCATTTCTGTTCCACTTACTGACACAGCTAGATGAATGCAACAGGAGCTTTTATTATTACATTTCCAACCTTTTATCAATCACATTGGGAGCAAAGACAGTTGACACAAACACATTATAGTGAGGACTATTAATGCACTACAGCTAGGAGATTAAACAGTCTTAGCAGGACTTTGATGTAAAATAAATTACTCAATCTGAACAATACTGTTCAGCAACTTCTGTACAGAAGAGTCACAGTGTGCCCTTATACACCTGCCAAACACAAAACAAGAGGGCTATGGGAACCCCATAGTACCACGGAAAGTTCATTCCTAGTGTCTCTCACATTAATTACATTTAAGAGAACACATACAAGCATAGCCAATGCTACCTTTTAAACACAGAAAACAGAAATCTTCAGAGCAGGAATCCATACAAGTGACTCTGTTAGGCTAAACACCCAGAGTTAAAAAGAGGGAGGAAAAGAAACACATGCTATTGAAATGTAACACAGGAAACATGCACCAAAGATCAAAAGTTAACACACACCCGAGTGCACTTAACCAGTTGCCTGCTCATCCAAAACAATTTAACAAGTTTTAGCAAGATTAGATTTGAAAACTTGCATTTATTTCTTAGGCATATACATGTATGTAATATGGAAGCAAGGAGTAAGATGTATTTGCCTTTGGGGAAACTGTATTCATAAGGCAACAGTCCCAAACAGAAATAAGTATCTTCCAAGGCTGTTGCAAAACCCAACACCCTTTCTAAGCTGATACTACTTGCCTCTACTACTGAAAAAAAATAAAGAAACACTGGTGCAGCAGTGTCCAGCTTTAAAGCCATCTGGTATACTTCATATGTGACAATTGTGCTACAGTTAGTTTTGAATGAAAAAACTGCTGAGATAAGGTATCCCTGCCTAACACAGCGCAGGTATTGCACTGAGAATAACGTCTGTGTAGTTCTCCAGAGTCACTTCCTCTGGTCAACGTGCTGTGCCTACATTTTTTACACTACATTAACACAGAGTCTACATATATCATCCATAATGTGATACTAATGTTCTACCACCCTAATACAGATTTTGCTTTCTTCATGTGTATTCACACCTCTATTTTATGAAGAAAAATTAAGTGTCCCAAATTAATTTTAAGTCTCTTCAGACTTCTGCTTCCTTTCATATTTCAAGTTAGTGCAAGTCTTCAAAAGTTCACTGGCTAAAAACTTATGCTGGCCTAACAAGACTCTAAGAAATCACCGCAAAAGTAAAACCAAATGTTGCAAGAGCAGCATCAGTTACCTGCAGAACTGACTGAAAGCTGCAGAACTCGTCAAAGAAAAGCAGAACAAACGCAGGTCCCAGGGCTGTGCCGCAGCAGAGAAGAAGGGAGTTTAGGAGCATAATTCACACATTGCTTTTTTGCAAAGTTTGACAATCCAAACTACCAAGGTTTAGTAATGCTACTAAGAGCGTAATTCAGGCAGTGTTAAGCTGTGGCAGTGAGACAAAACTACCAACTACTCACGGGCCTAGACGAACGCTGTATCTTTGGAGGCGGTGGCCGAGGTGGACGGAGTCTTTGCTGCTGTATTAAAGCGGAAACTAAATTAAAGTCACCTACATGAAAACACCTCTGATTTTGTGGCAAAAGCAGTACGAGTAGATGACAACATGAGAATTACCTTAACTTCATACTCACCTCATAAAATGCAGTTTTTCTTTTTTCTTTTCCTTTTTCCCCCCCTAAAACCAGTGACAAATCTCATGACCTACAGAGTGCCACAGCCATAGCTGCCTGTTGATGTAGGCTTGACATAAACCAAAGGTAGGAGGATCAGCACTCCAGACCAGAGCATTTAAAATTTACTGAGACAACAAAATGCTCAAGGTGGATTCTTAGACCTCAAGGTCCAAGTGTTCTAGACAACACTTAGACAAATGGGAAGAAAACCTGCAAAGCAGGACATTCAAAAAAGCTTTCACTAAAATCTCAAGAGTGATTTTAGTGCTTGTGAAAACTTATGGTAAAGGCCTCAAACCAGAAAAGACTTTTACAAGTACAAGAAAAAACCCTAAGTCAATTAAACTTTTCACAGTTAAACATGAGCACATGTTTAGATGCTGTACTGGACCAAGGTTTACATGCAACACCTAGAGCAAAGTGTGTACTGTCATTCTAAGGAAAACTAAAAGCCTCATCACCAACAGTTCCAATGAAGACAGAAGAGCGCATTAAGATGCTTGTTTTGGTCTCCCATTTTTAAAATTAGCAGTTGGCCAACTCACTGCTTTGTAACAGCACTGGAGCTATTCCAATCCAGTTGCTTTTGACTGAGTCAGCAGTATGACTCTCCTCACACAGATGGCATCTCAAGGTATACTCTGTTAGATAAGGAATCCACTGGCAATTAAAGAGATTCTAAATAAAACCATCCTACAGTACAGCTTTGATACTGAGAATGAGATCACAGTTAGCATCCTCTCTGTGGCAGCTTCTGTACACACACTGGCACTTCCAGAAAGCAGGGGAGTCCTCAGCAAGGAGGACATGGGAATGTCTTTGAACGCTGATTACTGCATCACTGCTGCCCTGATCCATGGTGCCTTCCACAGATAAAACCTGTCATCCATAGAGAGAACAGGAGCTGGCAGTGGGAGTCAGCTTCTTCAGACAGAAAAAGAGAGCTTATGCAGATTACTGTAGTTCTTTCCAAAAAAGATTCCAGATTCATACCTCAGCAGTTCTTAGCTTCTCACCATCATACTCTTTATTCTAGATTGACCCACATTTTTTCTCAACTACCCTCACACTGTGTAATTGTACAAGCCCAGCCTACCCTTTTTCACACCATTTTCATTCTCTTCTTGCAGCTCTTCAGACTTCTCTTTCAAATTTCCCATTAAATTACATTTTTGCATCCTTTGGTTCATTTCTCCTTATTTGTGTTGTCACTGAAGGAGTGCCAGACTGCACACATGTACTTGGCTCAGCTTTCTGGGGTGGGGGAGGAAAAAAAAAACCAACCCACAACCAAAAAAGGACACTTGGGATGGAGAGCCAAGGCCAGAATTATTCCATGTGATAGCTTCCCTCTGTATTTTTCAAGAAAGCAACTATGAAAACAAAGAGAACAAAGAGAGACATGGCAGGGTGGCTAGCTGAGATGGTTGCCATTAGCCTTACTGAGCTGTTTCTCTTCTGCACCTTGTATTAATCAGGTCAGTCACAGGGGCTGAGTTAGGCTGCTGTGTATCTTCCCATCATATCTGCTCAGGCTGAGAGCACAATCTTAAAATCTATCTAACTTCTGTTATGCACCACAGCATACTTATTGTCCATTATTCTTCAGATGCATAACGAAACAGCTGAAAAACCTGAGATCTGCACTTTTCTAGTTACTTATGAGAGCTTCACTTACTACCTAACAGCTTAGGCAAAGTATCTGATGAAGAACAAAACCAAGATACAATTATTATTCATTTATTCTTTTCAATTTTTTTATGCCTCCTGCATATGTATTTCCCCTTGTTATTTTTTCCTCTTATACTTACCTAGAAGTTGTGAACATTTCTACATTAGAAAACTCTCAAGAAGGTTATTTAGGTGGGAAATTCAAGTATTTTCTTAAAGCCATGGCTAGCAGTGTCGTCTTTGATTTCGGAATCAGCCCAACCACACACAGCACTAATATTTAACTCCCATTAGTCCTAAGTGGCCAACAATTACAAGTCAGACCTTAAAACATCATACTGCTGGCCTAGAACTCAAAACTGTATATACTTTTTCTTTCCTTTTGATCTCTGAAACGTAAGCATAAGCCCATGTTGCTTTCATTATTTTCTCAATTCAAGAGGGTCAGAAACTCTCCTCTTTAATATGAGCAGTGATTCTCATTTCATTACTCAGCTCTAGGACGAAGGAACACTGAAGACAGACTTGGTCAAGATTTATGATATATGCATATAAATTTACTGAGGTTACCTCAGCTTTCATTTTATTTGGGCCTTGTGAAGTGACGTAGGAGATTAAAAACCAAAAAATAATCTTTACTTGATTATTTGCAATTCAGACTATTTCTTAACACAATCTAAACCTATAAGCTCAGCTGTGATGTCATACCTGCAGTCATTTCTTCCCAGCATTCTCCTCCTTTTTACTAAGCTTTCTGTTGGTATCACCATTGATTCATCTTCCTGCTCTTCTAAACTTACTTTTTCATTGACAGAACTCTCCTCTTCCCTTACTGAAGTTATCACATGACAAATCAATGCCACACAGACTGACATTTTGAATTCCAGGTGGAATTCAGTCCAGTCACAATTTACTGATAAATCCATAGCTTTGAAGAGTCATAATCTAAACTCCTTATGGATCTGCCTTAAGAAAAAAATCATCATCATCATTCAAATTCATGACCTTGCTACAAGATTTGCCAGCGAAAGAATGGGTAGCTGCTATCTCACTGACATCTGTTGCACCAGGGTCTCAAGAAGCTTTCCTCAGACAGCAGCTAAAATTCTACATCTATCTCCTGAAAAGTTTCTTATTTCTCCTCCAGAACAGCTGGCAAGAGACAAGATACCAGACACAAGAAACACACAGCAAGAATGTCCATCAGACATTTCTGATCAGACAGAGGCAGTTTTCTCTAGGTGATGGTTATAGGCAGACCTACTCAGCAGCAATGAACTACTCCTTTGCAGGAGCTGATACATTCATATCCTTTACCCTGGCACTGGATTATTTTACCAGCTGAGATGCAAATATCACATATGATTAAATTAAGCCTTCATCTCTGAGGAAAAAAATGATTCTATATGTTTCCACAATAAAGACACACACAAAATGCAGATTTGGGAAGAGATTAAAAGTGTAGGAACTTCTGTGCCTCTTGGACTTCTAAATAGTCACTCTGTTAACTCTCAGAGCTGTGTCCTCAGTACTTGTAACAACATAGTCACATCCAACACTCAGATTTATATTTATCTTATCTACCAAAGTGCTATGAGAAATAAAGTTAGAGCTGTACCACATACCACATTTCTGAACCCTAAGGAGGTATGAACAGAATGGTAAGACAAAACTATATATTCACAGCAGCGTGTTCTCTCCATTAAGTATGGATAGGGAAATAGCACGGCTTAAATCAGCAGCATCGAAAGGAATAGGCAAAGGGCAGCAAGGAATAACTGACGTGGAGGTGCACCAAGTGATAACAGTTATCTGCCCTTTACCAGAGCTTCATTTTTAATGTTGATGTTAATGTGTCACAAGAACGGGATAAGCAAGTATATTCGAACTATATGAAGACTATATTTACTGAAAAAGACACTGATTTGAAGTTAATTTGTTAATGCAGCAAAACACATTGTTTCTAAAAGGTCAGTAGGGGAAGTTGTGTTGGAATATCAACTTAATTACCTGTGCTGTAAGGATGAATGGGTACAAAACACCACATGGCTACATTGCTAAAAGCTGCTAAATTGCTATTCTAGGTATGTTCCTAAATGTATGTACTATAGTTTTTTCTATGAAGGGAAGAATTGTCTAAATTAGCACTTTCTCACCAATAGCTGTTTACCAATATACCTTTTAATCCAGGTATTTTAATTGTCATGTTCTAAATATTTTTGAAGGAACAAAACAGGAAATCTGCAGAAAGCCAATTTTATCACTGCAGATCTGGCACTGCTTTACTAATTATCAGACAAGTGATTTTAAGCAGAGATGTTGGGGAAAGAAAACTCTTACTTTCATTTTTACAATGAAAAAATACTATTTAAAAATTATAGAACTCACATCTCAAAGTAGCTATTATATATGCAAGGAACTTTAACAACACAGCTAGTTAGAGGTTTTAAACTAAAGAAGGCATTACAAAAAGATAACTTTCAGGCTGCGAGGTAACAGCTTGTGAGCAGAATATTATCTCAAACTAATTGTGGATGACTGTTGAGATATTTTTGAAGTGGTATTCAAAACAGAGCCTTTACGAGTAAATTAGAGGTGCTATTTCATGTGCAGCAACAAGTGCAACTAGAAGAAATGCGTAAGGAAACACAAGTAGATGAAAAGTGGTTTGTCAGTACATGTAGAAAGAAGCATTTTGATTCTCAATTAGTAGCAAGGGGTGTTGCTAATAATTCCCAAAGCAAAGCTTTTGTACATGAATATCTTATTTCCTTCAGAAACACAGGTCTTATTTAAAAACTGCTAGCATGTTTCAAAGACATTCAGATATAGGAGAGATGCACTGTCCTGAACGTACCCATGCTCAAACACCTCATGCTGCAAAAGATCTGAAGTGCTAACTTTAGAAGAATATGCTGGACCTCAACTGAACACTCAATAAAAAAAAAGGGGGAGAAAATAACAACACCGAAAAATGCATGGTACCTACAAAGATTCAGTACAGAAAGCAGATGAAATCTATGAGGCAGTTGTTTTATTATCCATCCACATAATAGCACGCACACTACATACTGCCATATGTACAGCTCACAAACTGGGATGACAAGAACAGTGCATGCTTTACAGCATATATTTTTAATTCACACTCTGAAATACTTCAACAGAAATCTGCTGGGTGCTGTGATAAAAATAATCTCCACGTTTTAAGGGATGCCTTATTTTTCAAGCCATATTCATAGATTAGGAAGGTAGAATGAATCTGGCAAAAATGTAGCAACACCTATAGCTGTGCCAAGAATTTATGAAAGGAGCAGAAACTGCTACAATTAAACACCGATTAGTTTAATGAGAAAAAACAAGAATTCTTTCCTTACCTTTCTAGCCAGGAATCTTCCATTACATAATGGAGAAGTAAACAGTAAGAGAAGGAAATAAAAGGTAAGTGCCTATAAACCCCAGTTTTCCCTAATACTGAGTGAGAACCTTTATTTCAGGCGTCTGAGTCATATCTAGTGTCACGGGATACTGCCAAAGATGCATTGGTCCATCCCAAAGTCACTGAGAGGAAACTCACTCTTTACTAAAGGGGAAGAAAGGGGTTTTCTGTAAGTCTACCTTGGCTGCTTCTATCTCCTGGCTGAGACAAACTGTCCATTCTCATCAAGGGTAAAATTAACTTTTTATGGTGCACACAGACACAGAACACTGAGAACTCCTCCTCATTTGGCAGTGCTGATAATGTCCATCTATTAATCTCATACTGTGCAAACAAACTGAGAATAGCTAACTTTTGAAAATACTAGATATTATAGCGTACAACACACCACAGTTTGCTTTACATCTAGGACTTACATGATGCTAACATGATATAGATTTCTGCTAGAACCAAGAATGAAAGCAGGAGCATGACATCAGGATCACATAGATCTTGTCAAGTTAAAATGTCCTACCAGGATGAGGCAAATAGACCTCTTAGCTACAACTTATAATCTGCTTGTTATGTATTATAAACAGGGACAGCAAATCTTAAAACCATAGGTAACCCTACTATGCATTATTATTGTTTATAACTGATGCTATTCTAAAAACACAGGGCTTAAATAATAAACCCCTTGGCTGTAGAACTAAATGGTATTTTATTTCTTTTGTCTCCAATTACAGAAAAAAGGAAGGCTTTTGAGAATTAAATGGATATATTTTTCTATGTGTGCAGTAAGTGTTGAGCAGACCAACAGATTCAGGCCATGCCCCAAAGCAGCATGATGTTGATGGGAGGAACACTACATAGCAGCGGTTAACTTGTAATGGTATCTATTGTTTATCTGTGGACCTATCAAGACTTCTGATTACTTCGGAGTTCCAGTGACAGGAAAGTTCATACACTACACAAAAAGCAGTACAAAACCCCCCAAAGTGCTATTAAAACAATTTGAGATTGTGACCACTTCGTTCTTCTATCTCACTTTTTATCTGCTGTGCAATTGAAAATAAATCCCGACATCCTCCCATCTATACCTGCATTCAGGTCTTCTAAAACACTGTAAAAACCCCCTATTAAACTGATACTATTCAGTACTTTCCAGTTTGAAGACTCCTGACACGTACAAAGGAGATGACTGTCAACAGCCTCTTATTTACCTGGCACAGATCCCAGCTGCCTGTAGACCACAGTCTGAAAACCACTGTTAAGCTCTATGTAGTAGGCATCTCTTCCCACAGGAAACAGATGCCTACAGAACACCAAATACTGAATTCAATCTAGAGTCATTCTAGTTCAAAAAGCTTCACACATTCTGTTTCCTTTTTGTTTCTTTTTTGTTTATACTTAGTGAAGTCTTAGATGACAAAGAATCATACTGAGGACAGCTAAATATATAAGCCAGGAGGAGGTCAGCACTCTTTAATCCAGTTTCTGACTGGTCTGTTCTGTTTCCGTAGTGTTTTGACACACTTGTCCCTTGCTGAGCCTTCCTTTTGCAGGTTGCTTCAGCCAGCAGCGCTGTCTGGGGAAGGGGGTAATTTGCAGTGACTCACAAGCTTCAACACATACACCATTTTTCGTTCTGAGAAGGTATCAGAGAAAAACCAAGACATTTCTACTTACAGAATGGACTTCCTAGTGAATTCCTTTGAGATACTCGCTTTTACATAGAACCCCACAGCCCATTTTACCTGCTCCCCTTGTCCTTTAGGAAAACCACTGGTGACTTAGTATCATTTTTTGTTATTTCTTTGACATTTTGTCACATCCTTTACACCTCACCTTCCACACCAGATTTTTTTCTGGATCCTGCAGTAACAGCAGAATCCTGCATTGACAATGCCCATGCCTTAATCGTAGTGGATAACTCTGTGAACACACAGGTATGTTCACGGTACTAAGGCACGTCTAACACCCGGAAAATAACATATCCCGTGGACTCTACATTGCATAATATGCCTTAGCCTGAAAGCAGCATAACTTCAATGTGTACAGACGGAGAATAAATCACAACTGTCTGTTACTTTTCTGCATGATGAAAGTACCATGAAAGAAAGCTCCCTTAACTCACTGGACCATGCCCTTTTGGGATTACTAGCCAAACACCAAGGAGGTTTTGTTCAGAATTATTCACAGAGATAAACCAGGGAAGGGTTTGAGAGAGAATCTCATTGAGATGATGCTCCAATTTCCAAAGAGCTTCTACCAAAATGAGGTGTATTTTGCAGTGGCTTGTTTTCATTCTGTTTCTCAACACACATGGATGAAGAGACATGTAAAAAATCCCAGACCCCAGGAACATATTTATCTCCACGTGTTAAAGTCTATCCATCTACTATCTCAGCAGAGTTTAAAATCACAGCTAATAGGTTAACAACTGTTTTTCTTCTGCTTCAGATGAAGAATATCAGAAAGCTGGGGGAATATTCGGCTTCCCAATTTGTACTGACTGCTCACTGCTACCTGCAATGTCTGTTTGACAGGACTGACATTTTGTACCGCTGTGAGATGGGAAAACGTGTGACATTTTTATTCATGGTGGCGTACGCCCTTGTAATGATCAGCCCTGGTCGATGTGCTTACTGCAGCAGCCCCGAGCCCTCGGAGAACAAACAAGAACTGAAGGTGCCAGCAGTTTGGCTGCCTTATTAAACATCACCAGGATTCTAACGAAGAGCAACTGCTGGAAAATCTCACTGTCAAATCCTCAAGGACATTGTCAACATGGAACTAACTACATATATTTTTCATTTAAAATACTAGAAAATCCAGCAATGCAATATTAAATGTAAAGAAAAAAGCTAAGCTATTTTATGTGTGTTTTCTTTTTTAACTGGTCATTTTGTCAGCCATGCATCGGCCTTTCTTGTTAGCCCAATATTAGAAATCAAATCAAGATCCTGCAACAAATGATTCAAGATGCTGGAAAATGGACGTACCTGTTATCACGTTTTAACAGCTATTTTTCTCTAGCACGCAGAATACTCGTACAGGGGAAAAAAAAGGATGATCTCTCATTTAAAGAGTTCTATAAACAGCAATGACTGCTACGCTTAGCTTCATCATTCACTGAAGAAGTCTACATAATTAGGGGATACTCCTCCACACAAACACACAAAAGTACATGGCTCCTCGGTCTGTAGCAGGCCACTCCGCAAGTTTTACTTGGTAATAATCAGTCCACCTCAGAAAGGCAAATCCCAAAAATGCATGACCAAACTAGCAACCACAGTAAGGTAAGCAGTTAGAAGAATCGTATGTTTCACTTACTCTATCCCTTTAATCTTCTAGCTTAATCCAGGGGCCCAGAGGTCAATTCAGGCAGTTCTGGCATAACTGCACGTATCAACTTTGTAAGTAATACATAAGAAGCTTCTGGATGCTGATCTACATTGATAGACTAAGTAAGTCACCCATAAGACACTCTGAGCTTTTCTCAAGTTGTCAACCTAGGTGATTTGGTTAGCCTTGCATGTACTGATGTATTTATTTCATACGTATGTATTATTTATAAAGCACAATTCTTTTTCCACATGCCAGCAGTGATGGACCAAGAGACAAGATACAGGTTCCTCAACATAACAGGACTAACAAGGAAATTCCGCAGACATGTTACAGCTGCTGTTGCTTGTCACAGAGCCCTAGGAGGTTGGCTCAGGCACAGTATTTCCTTCATATGTCCAAGTGTTATGGCATCTGACTCACATGTACCCAGGGCAGTATATTTATTCTGAACATCCCTGTTTAAGTGCTTGAAATGCCAAGACAGTTGGAAAACACTGAAAGCAACAGCCCAGGATGTGCTTTTTTTGTGGATGAATGCATCTGTTGGATGCAGGACTGTAGTCACATAATCTTATGGCAAAGCATGAATTCCTACATAGCATGAGCTACAGGCATACCACATTGCTGTAGTTGCTGCAGAAGACAATAGCTGTCCTGTTGCTCATTAGAAAACACTGCAAGTGAGTGCATGAGAGGCAGAAACCTTTGGGGCTGCTCCGCAGGTAGTGTACATCTTCTTAAAGAGAGCGCCAGGTCTCACTTGTCAAATATTTACATGCATGACAAGAGTGCAAGCCTTTAGACTCCTGTCCCATGGATTGCCATTTCTGCAAATCTTGCACACCACAAAGCAGAATTCCAATCAAATGAATTATTGACATTGGTTTTATTCCCTTGACTAAGAACATGGTCCCCTAAGAATCTGATGGGATATCTGAGTAGTCTCAAATAGACATTAGATGGACAAGTGGTTTTGGGCCAATAAATTTGCCTTTATTGCAAGGTGACTTTTACAACAGTGAATTCCTTTCTCAGAGGAAAAGAAAGGAGCGAGAAGAAATGAGGGTAGAAAATATGCTTTCTGAAGACAAAATAATTTTAAAGAACTAGGCTTATACTTTGGCTAAATCCATAAAGAATCAAATAAAGAACTCCACATGGCTCAGCAGAAAGGGCAGGGAGACCATACTGCTCATCAGTGGGGATGAGTGGAATGGAAGCTCATTTTCTTAATGAAGGATCTCTATTGTCAGAACAGTTCAGAGTGGCAAGAACAGGAGGCTGGCTTTGCAACCAGAGCATACAGTTGCAGGAATATTAGAAAATGAACTTGTTTTCCCCTTTCCCCTTTGGTTTCTACCTCAGTGCCACACAATGCCTGCTGTGATCCAGGGGAATCTGCTATTGTTCCAATGCACCTGGGTGTGAAGGGAGTCACAGGGTCTGGCAAAGGAGCCTTCCTCCCTTCCTTGCTTCATCTCTTTTAGCCTGGAGATAATCCCTCCCTGCTGCCTCTGGCCTCAGCGATCCCGTTTTGCATTTCTGGAATGTAGCTGGCTGTTTTTCTCCCCATCTTCCCCCTGACCTCTTAATGCCATTTAATCTTCTTGAAGAAGAAACCTGCCCTACAAAGCAGAGCTGTTTGTTCTGCACGTCTAAGTGCAGATCATGAGTGGGAAAAACGAATATGTTCATTTACAGCAAATCATCAAACCAGCAAATAAGATGGCAATTTCCATGTTATGTCCTGCAAAAGTTCAACAGCAGTAAGAATCAGCTAAGAGAATCTGGACAAGACTTTTCAGAGTCAGACAAGCTGCTGTAGTACATGAGTATATTTTCCATTTATTTCATAGTTATTTACATTAGCCCCCTAATTCTTCAAGAATGGAATATGATTTCAACTCTTAGGTAAAGACATACTTGGAAGAGCCTTGTATTTTCTTAAGCTTTCCCTCTTGGTACATAAATGGAATAAAATATTGTATTTTCTGGTAAATAAAGCAAGACACAGAAACATAAACACACCTAAGCTGACAAAAGACATTCTAATTATAATAGAAACAAAGTGCTGAACAGAACTGCCAGTATAACATACTCCTTCTGAAATGATAGCCTTTCCAAACAAATGATGTTTCTGGCAGCTTATCATTTGTTGTTTTAATTGTACTAGATGAGTTGCGCTAAGGGAAAAGAATGTTTCTAGGTATAGTTTTGTATTTTCAGACTCTGGGCTCACCCCTTCTTGTGCCTACACCTCTTCTCAACAACTGATGGGAAGCTTGGGCATCGGCAGTGATCCTGTACGAGCCAGGAGGCTCTTGTAGAGGCAGTCAGTGCAACGCTTCCGAGGAATACCATGAAGGCTTAGTTAGGGGCAGACGGGTGGGAAGGTTTGTGGATAGAAGCAGAAGCTTCAGTAGGAGAAAGACATGTTAAAACCAGGCATATTTTTGGAAAATACAGTGCTTCCTTTACTCCACAAGATGGTTTTAAGACAAAAAGCTGGAAGCAAGCAGTGATAACACTTTTGCAAAGGATGCTTTCTATGGCATGGCATCTTTTATAATCAACCTTACTCTTCCCCAAAACAGAGTACTATTTAGCACTACACACTATTCATTTGAATCTTTTTCTTGGCTTGACAACTGTTCCCTCTTCTCCACACTCATTAAAGCTTGGTTGTTTGTATTGCTCTTGTTACTTGTTGAGTACAGTTGTATTGCCTCAGAGCCCATGATGACAGTCCCTATATTTTGCTGATCTGAGGGTCAATATTAAAGGTAAATTCCAAGTAAACCAAAAAGCATAAAAAGTCAAACTGGAAAAAAAGCTGTGGTCACACTTTCCCTTCAGTTTTGTTTAAATCTTTATTGCATTGCCCTAGGCTGTCAGGCTAAATCCTTCTCTGCATCATCAAGGAGAGATTTCCCACAATGTCCTGGTCATACAGAAACCACTGTTAAAACAATTCAGTAATAAACAATCCTCTCAAACAATGCCTGATAACCACTGGCCAGGATGAGCTACACCACTGCAGAACCTCACACAGCTAGGTAATTGCTGCTAAATCTCTGTGAGCAATCAGCTGAGGTGCTGTGCATTCAAAGACATTGCAAGAGATTTTCCTGGTATTTTTTGTAGACTAACAACTGCAGCTACACAACTGTATCTGGAAAAGCTAGAAACTACCTCACTATAGGGTGAGAGATAATGAGTTAAAATTAAAGGTTGCTGCTGGCTTGCTAGCCCATCCCCCTTTAGCTAATCTGTCATGTAATGAAGAGAAGCACCTAGCAGAGGACAGCTAGCTGCCGGCTCACTTACAGCGAGCTGATTAAGAATGTTCAACCAACAGCAGACTGCAGACCTTTCCAACGAAAATAAATAGACTGTATGCAAATGTGTTTGTCACTTTGACAGCATGTCTCAATTAAAGCATCTCGCTGCTGTTGGTAGGCTCTCTCACTGCAGTGCTATGGACGAGGCTTACTGCATTACTGATACACAGGGCTTGACCCTAATCCGCATGCATGCATTTTAAAAAAGTCTGCCTTTGCCATATACACTGGCATAATACTACCAGACGTAGAAAGCAAGTGACAATGAGAAAAAAGCCTCTTTCATCCTCTTCAGTTTATAAGAGCTGTGAATGCACAAACAGCCCTTATTTCAGAGTTCTTGTGGCTTTTTAATTGTTCCCACCTACTGTATTCTAGGCAGAGTTAAAAGTGACACTAAAATCTCTCCCTTTAATCACTAGTTAGAAGCTATCTCCCATTTAAAGAGTAAATGTTGCTGCTTTTTTCCCCCCAAAGCCTTAATTTATATTTCATAAACCTGAACATCTTTTCCTTTTGAATGAAAGTATATTTCATTTTCTTTTTGGAGTTGAGCTAGCAGGAAAAAAAAGCAGCCCTGTGAAAGGACAAAGGCTATAAGTGAGAGAGCCCTAGAGTTGCTAAGTTAGATCATTTTTTGGAAACCAACATTTGTAATGCAATGACAGTAATAAGCATTTAGCAAGCGAGCCCTTCACCACAGCCAGTAGCTCAGGAAAGCTGATGTATGTTTCTTTTGACACAGAGAAAATGATCATTAAAAAATTTGAAAGTGACCACAAAAAAAAGCTCATGAATTTAAACCTGCACTTTCCACTTCATTACGTATTTCATTCATCTACCAATACATCTGAACCACCCATACTGCATAAAAACCTAAAGGAAAAAAACACAATGTAGATTATATTATCTGGATTTCTGACTGCTTTAAATGAAACGGAACGTTTTCCTGCTAGATGGCTACATTTCTCCAACAGCCCCAATTCCTCTCAAATGTATTGGCACAGACAGTAAGTGAAAAATAAATCACTCCTGCAAATACTTAATTGGAAGAGGATCAGATTAAATAAATAAAAAAAAAGGCGCCAAGAACTTACATTTCACAGTGGTGAAAGTTCTGCAAGAAACAAAGCTAACTCTAAAATGATTCGGACAACATTGCTCTGAGCAACGACTATCTCTGCAGCCCTGTCCAATACCTGAACAGTCAATGCAGCTATACCAACTATTTTTTATTAACAGGCACTTAGCTAAAAATCTGGTTTGCTTCACATCTTATAATTCCCAATATTTCACATTTGTTTTCAAGTTACGCTAAGTTTCCTTCCAAGAAATCAGATATTCACTCCTGTTTTCTGATCATTATACTGTAAAAAATAGATACGGAGAAAGAAGAGAGAACTGTGAACACAAATACTGTTATTTTTTGAGTCAGGCTGCACTTCACAGGAGAATACTGGCAAACTGATAATAAATACTGCATGCTTTTCCATGAAAATCGCAGCAACTACAAGGTTTTCTAAATAACTAGCTCTTAAAAAAGCCACATGACCAAACTCACTCTTTTGCAGACTTATCAAAAGAAATCCTATAAGAGTAACTAATGTGCATAGCTCAGTTGTCAATACTGAAATACAGAGAACATTAATAAGCTATTAATTGATTTTTCCATCTTAGCTCATCGCATTTAATTTTCAGAGAATGGTAAAATGCTTTAATAGTTGGATGTTCTATATTGACACTAATGATCTGGCTAGATAACATTTTAAATTATATTTCCTCAGTCCTGAGGGCTATTGCACTTTGCATGCTATAAGAACAGCAAAATAGTTTATAAAATTGCTATAATAATAATGCTTCCTTTCCTCATTCACTTAGAACTTATTTTCCTCAAAATCATCATATGAACATAAAAAATTCAATAAACCCCTGAAAATTCAGGGTTTAGAATCCCATTTAAACAGATGCATCAGAAACAAACCTATAACAAGGCAATTTAGTTACAAAGAAGAATTAAACACTAGTCATATTCATTATTGTGACTTTTCTCTGAACTGTTTTTGCTGAGTGACAAAATATAAAGACCCCTAACACTAAGACATACCTGACCAAAATGCACTGTGATTGGCCTTCGGTCTTCTCTTAATTTAGGGTCCTTCTTCTCAACCAATGGTGAAGGTGCTGTTCTTGGTAG
Organism: Psittacus erithacus; assembly: GCA_009867235.2. Taxonomy (NCBI): domain Eukaryota; kingdom Metazoa; phylum Chordata; class Aves; order Psittaciformes; family Psittacidae; genus Psittacus; species Psittacus erithacus. The sequence goes on along the minus strand of WYDI02027638.1, from coordinate 130,396 downwards.
GGATTCCTCTGGTGTCACAGAACACCCATTCTCAGCAATGTCCTGCATGGTAGGAGAAGGTGAATAGCATGGCCAGGAACATTCTTGGTTAAGGGCAAGGGGAACAAAGGAGACACTAGAGGATAATGCTGACTAACAATTTTATGTTAGGGGAAAAAAACACCAAAGTACAAAAAAGAAAACATCATTAGAATAACACATTTTGCTGAACTTTGTCTATCAGAGCTTGTACGCAATCACTCTCTGCTCCTAAAAGCAATGGTGCACACAGACACATTCAATAAAATGTCTGACTTAAACATGCAAAAGCCAGAAAATACATAAGGAGAAAAAAAACCCCAAAACCCCATAGCTTAAAATTTCTGTTCTAGGAACAAATTCAACTGGAATTCAGGGACAGGGCTATTCTGCTTTTTGTAAACCTAAATGAAAACAGTCATTCTATTTACGTACTTCATGAATTATATGCAGCAGAACAATTACTTTTAGAAGCGGTAAGGAGGTGAAACTCACAACTTAGCTTTGCATTTTATCTTTGAGTCTGTGTATATTGAATATGCCTTCAGGAGATTGTATAAAACAAACTGCTGCCTAGCAGAATGCTTTTTTGTTTTGCTTTTGACATTAGTCCTTATCTTCAGAAGTGACCCACCAACCTAGGATAGAAGACTTAGCAAGTAGATGTATGGTATATGTAACATAGGTTTTGAAAAAAACAAAGGCATAAGGAATCAGAAGAAAAGAGTTTGAAAGTCAGTTGAGAAATAGTCTGCAACGCAGTGGGCCCCAAACCTTACATCTCTTTGCAACAATGTCAAGGAAATAATGTTGGGTAAATATAGAGAGAAACCTGCACACACTGTAGCTCTGCAAGGCTGACCTAAGGTTGGCTGCTGACATTGCCATGGCTTTGATTCACTGACCTTTGACATGCCCCCTCGAGCTTCCGCCTTGGGAAGGTACAATAATGAGACATGTAAGCTGATGGCCAATTAGAAATGGTTCTTTTGGACACAGACTGACCTAATGTGTTTAGGTCAAATGAAACAAAAAGCTGGATGGACTTTCTAAGGGGCTTTGTCTGCTCCACAGAGAAGACGGGAGACCTTTTTAGATCCAGCTGGCAGAGCAGTGGTTCACCAACATGGGCATGAGGATCATGGGGAAATTAACAACTTGGTCAAACTAGAGAGAAAAACTTTTTCCTCCCCCCATCCTCCAGCTGCACAAGGCTACCTTGTCTTTAAAAAATATAACAAAGGGCACTAAATTACAACAAAGAGCCCCAAACCAACTCAATGACAAGAAAGGTAAGCTTCTGTCAAATCATACTTTAGCTCCAAAACAACAATATGCTACCAAGGGATCTGGTCAGCTTTGGCATCACAGAACCTATGGCAGCAATATACTGTTCAATATAGAACCTATACTGCTCTACATTAAAGAACAACTTGATATACATATTTCTATGCAAGTATAGCCATGTTAAATGGGCACCAAGCTTCAGACGTTCCATGCATATGCTCTAAAGGTGTCCAGCACATTCGAAGCCACCTGACCTGCACTGAAAAGTGGAGGTTCCCAGAACATCAGAGCTTCCAGAGTTCCCCCTGAGGCTGTGGCTCCAACCAAGGCAACACACAGCTGGGAACCATGCTCCATAATTATCACTATGTATAAACAGTGCTTCCCCTAACAACTGTCTGTTCAGGTGAAATCTTTACTACCTTTTGGAGGAAGAACTTCACAGATTGAGTGATATGTAAAGTTTATCCTGTAAACTGAACAAGGTTTTCTTTTGTTTAAATAAGCATTAGTAATTTTAATAGGTACCTTTTGTAACGCACTACAAATATTGTCTATTAGAAGAGCAAAAAGCACATTCCAGAGCATCTAGAAGGATTCTCCGGGTTATTTTACAAACATCAAAATGAGTTGCTTCTAGTTCTACTGATAATGAAGTACTGACACTAGCTCATTGATAACAGACATTAACTGGAGCCACACAGGGCTCTAAGTAAAATATTGTTGAATACATTAATGCCAAGTGCCCAACCATTTATATAAATTGTCTTTTCCAGAAGCTTTCAGTAAGTTACATTCTCCTTACTGAAAGTTGAGGATGGTACCATTCATATTCCTCCTTCTCCCTAATTCTATGTAGTTAAGCTTCAAAAGAGCCAATAACAGAGTGAATAACTTGACCACCACGGTCCATTTGTGAAATGGAAAAAGCAGCCTTTAAAAAAAAAAAAAAAAAGGGAAGAAGCAGCAAAAATAAAAAAAAAAAAAAGAAGAAAGAAAAAGGTACCGTAACAGATACAAAATAAAGCTGCCATGCTGTATCTATTAACAATTATTTGCTATCACTCATAAGAATCCTCTGAAAACTATTTCTGTTGCTTTGAAATACTGTACCACAAATGAACAAGGGATGGAAATAGAGCCCCATTCAATCTCTACTATCATATTAAAGAAGGACCTTACACACACCACAGTGACCTCTCAACAGGTCAATCCTGCATTTCTCATTTGCAATTCAAACCCAAGACTGGAGCAGACCAAGGGCAAAATGGGCTCTTGATTATATTTAAGAGGTCACCATTGCTATGCAGAGTTGTAGGAAGCAGACCTCTAGCTTTATTGCATTTTTAAATTCTATCTTGTACAAAAGCTGCTCATATTTGGCAGGAAAACTGGAAAAGGGATGTTTATATTTGACTTGCCTTTACCAGTGGCCTGCATACTTTTTGTATTAATAATGGAAAATAGTATGTTAAAATGCAGTGGATAGTAAGTTCAGTTTAAAAATAACCTTAGGTTATCCTTAGAAGATGAAAGAGTAGCATTCCAAATTAAGCAAAAATTAAGGATTTAATGATGCCAGAATTTCAAACTGTTAACACTTGCACACGCTAGTAAGTAAACACATGAAAAATACAATGTTCTCAACATGCAAATTGGTGAGGATGCACTAACAGACCTGTCAACAGAACAGTGCAGACATTTAGATTAAAAATGAAGGTGGCCAAAGCAATTTTTGCTATTTTTATCACTTCAGACAGAGCAGTACCTCATTTTAGAGTTTTCTTCCTACCTTGTGTTCAAAACGGAGAAGAGGATGGGTAGAAAAGAAGACTTAATGAAGCACGGAGAGGTAGAGCAATGTGTCAACTGCTCTGAGAAATCTTTAAGCTGCTGTGAAAGCATATGTTGTACAATCATGTTTAACCACCTTACTTACAGAAAGGCCACATAAGAAGGAAGGTAAAACAAAATTGGGCCATTTCTTCGTAAATGTTAGGTGTGTTTTTTAAAGAGTTCTTGTTGCTTGAAGGACTAGAAAGACAACCATCATAAGAAAAGAATGCAAAGAATGAATGAGGCATTTCTCAGCCTTTTATACAAATGTCAGGGAATAGCACACAATTATATTAGCATTTAAAACACAGGAAAACAATCTGGTCATTTTATGCAGCTCCAACTGCTTCAGAAATGCACATGAGAAGGCCAAACATTTTATTATTCATGAAGGTTATACCTAGAAGTGAAACGCATGGAATTACAGAAAAAAATCCAGGTACATGAAAACTGCTTCATGTTTCTAATATTTCCATACTATACCTAAAGTGGTCATGTAAAAGTTGTAAGTGTAATAAAACAAAATAGCATTGAAAGCATCTGAAGCAACCTTATTCTCCTGAAAAATGTCTAGCAATCTGCTACAGTATCTGAGAGCGAACAGCCTTTGGATCGTACACACAGTTTGATCAGCCGGTAACCTGCCTGCACAAGTTAATACAATCCCTTTGTATTAACAGTTTATTGACATGTGCAGGTAGATATGTTTGTGACACAGGGATACATTTGCAGCGCTGTCTTAAGATAATGGTCTAGGAATTTAGAGCAGAAATTTACTGAGATGGCACAGATTAAAAAACCACCAAACAACCCAAACTATTTGCAACAAATTGAGTAAAGATTTCTGAATAAGAACTCTAGTTCAAGGAGCAAGTTAGCTACCTTGTTTTTCCAAAAAGACTCTAATAGCTCTGCTTCCTAGGAAAACCAGAATATCTGAAATAAACCCAACGTGGAGTTAACCATTCACTCATAAGGTATGTATCAACACGACCATACTTTTGGCTTAAAAGAAGCAATTAGTATTGGATAACACATTGTTCAAACACAGTTCAGCATTCTTGGAATTGTGCTGTTTACAAACAAAGACAGATTGGGAAAATAACAAACAGCCTATTTTTTTCTGTAATAATTCAAATATGAAATGAACACCAGCTCTAATTCCTTTATGCCTAAACTTTATAATAGACACTCGAGAAACATATCAATCCTTTTCCTAAGGACAGACACACTATTTTTCCTAATTGATTACTGTAGTAATAACAACAATTTGCCATTTGCAGAAAGTTCACTGCCACTGCTATAGCAAAGCTCTCTCACGTCACACAGAGTCCTCTTCCACAATGCCCCAGCACGAAGGACAGGAGAGGGACCACTCCAAATAGAACACTCAATTTTCTGGCTTTCGTGGGTTTAAGTCAGAGCCTTAATGTGTCTGAAGACAATTTTTTTTCCTGTGTCTGTGAATATTTATAACAGTGTGAAAAATCCAGGACAGCTGGTAATGCATTTTGAAGTGTGCTAACAACACTGTATCAAACAGCTTCCCATTGATCACATAATGCTTTTTGTGGCTAAGTATTTCATACATAGTGCTTATACATTTTGAGTAAGAACTTCAAGTACCTTTTGCTTCAAGCGGTTTTTCACTTCTTTTATTCCCATTTTCGCATGATCTTTTGCCTGCATGAAAAATTAATTTAAGTTAAAATCCCCTTCTATTTCTAGCAGTGACTAAGCAGTGATTTCAGTGCATCAGGATTCACCTTCTCTAATAACTAAAAATGGCAAGGAAGAAATTGTAACAGGATACTGAAAACACATTAAAACAAACAGAAAGCTAAAATTACCCCAAGCAAACAAGCCCACTATTCCTCCCCTCTCCTCCCTCATTGCAGAAAATTCTGTTTTGATGCCACAGACATCTTTCAGCTTTTTGCATTCCACAGCCTTGGTCTTCCCCCCTCAGTAGTTATATTTGCTGTAAGTTAACAATCAACAGGAACAGTAAGCTTGCAAACTTGCTCCCTGCAGGACACTAGATGCCAGTTCCATATAGCAGAGCTAATCTCATCCTACTCATCTCTCTCAGGACAGAGGAAGGCAGGAGAAAAACAAAGTTCGAACAGTTACCTCAATGCTTTTTGTGGCATTATTTCCCTAAAATTAACCTTACACAAAATCCTCACTTGTTTCTGTTGGTTTATCTTACACAGTGGAACTGGCAGCCATGCATGATAACCCAGTACCATACTAGCTGTTTGTTAACAGAACTGGAAACATTTTCATTTAAAGAATAACTCACTAAGTTGGGGTCTAAATAAGCAGGTATAAGAAATCTCTAGGGAAAATTAGTTGACATTTAGAAAAGATGGAAACAATTTGAAAAATGAGAGGATTCCCTTATTTCCATGAAACTGCAAGCAGAGAAACCTGAGGTAACAATGATTTCCAGCAGAGTAATGATGAGATGGTAGAGAGGCTCAGTAAAGCATATAGGTATTATTTCTCAGAAACAGTTCTATGTAATAGAATTTATCATCTATACTTTCAAAGGAAATCACAAGTTCCCTTTCTCCTTTGCATTTCAATTATGGTTAAATTTCAAAATTACTTTTCCATTTAAAATTGCAATTTAGATGAATGCATATTTTAAGTCATTTTGTGAGTCCAACAAAAATGAATGTAAGTCTTGAGTTGCATTTGAAAGGTTAAAAGAGAATCATAATTAGACTCTTAATCTCAGTAGTAAGCCAGTACTTGATACTTACAAACTTATAGACAGTCTTCATGGCAGGGTTGGCTTTGGTCTTCACTGTATTTAAAATGGCTCCGCTTCCTTTCTATAATTATAGTAACAATAGAATAAATTTTATCAAAGCTTTTTAAAGCAAACAGCAATCTAAACTCCACCATTCTTAACTTAAAATAACAAAGCATTAACTATGCTCGTTAGCATAGCTGAGTTAAAATGGGAAATGCAAAGAAACAGAACATAAGTAAACCATATTAAATGTTTCTCTGGTTTTCCAGAGGAACCCCAATACAGCAGTTTTCACAGGAAAAATGTCAGTGTTTCCTAACACCAAGAGCCCTTATCTGACAGGTCATCTCACAAAACGGTGTCCTATGACTTCTTCCCTCAGCCTCAAGGGCGTCCTATACATTGCATTAAAATCCAAAACAAGCTTAAGACAGAAGTATCCTAACAAATACTCCGTGTGAATTTTCCACTTCAAGGAAGCCTGTGTCTTCAATCTGAAGCAGCAAGATCTTTCTTTCCATTTTCCTTCTCATGATCCTACAATACTATTTATCAAAAGCATCTAAGTAGTTGATAAAGGGATAAATTGAGGGAAAATGAAATCTAACTACAGTCATAAACATTAATTCCAGAAAAGCTGAATTGCATGTGGCGAACATAATAAAAGTCATAAGACAGTAACATGTCAGGCAAAATAATGTGTTAGTCTGGTTGGTGTTTCATACATCTTTCACACACTGCTGACCATTGCTGTACAGTACCTTACCTGACAAATACAGGAGATGGGTAAAATCCAAGGATTAAAACCTTAAATAACTTTATATTTTCTCATTTCAGTGCAAAATTGTATTTGCAGAGATCAGATGCAGTTCTAAGATTTACTACTTCTGTTCTTACATGACAATCTTCAACAAAAAATATAAACTGTTGAATTTAATTACACAGTTTCATATTCACTCTCAGCCATTCCCCTTCTTAATTTTAAAATTACTTGTCATCTATATCTATATACACTTATGTATAAATTTACGTATCTGACTCTGAGATAGGATTTTTAAAGTTACTGTTACGAAATACGTTTAATTCAAAATTACCAATGTAACATTGAGCTCAGCATTTTGTGTAAGGAGCACAATTCCATTTGTAAGCAGAGCAGTAGGCAAATGGACTGCTGCAAAACTCAATTCTGTCAGAAAAAAAAAAATAAAAATCAATCTTCCTTACTGACTCATACCCAAAGCAAAAAATATTTTGCTTTCCAATATGTGACATTTTATACATCCAAAGAGACTTTCAAAATCAGCTCTAACAGGATATTATTCTCCAAAAGTATCTACATTTTTAATTTACAAAACTGGAGCACTAAACTGAAGAGATGCAAACACCCTCCCAAACAGGGCTGACCCTGTTCACCACTTCGCACCATTTTACAATGAGCTTTTTGGTGTGGTAATGTTCCCTTTTTTTAGCTTTTCTGTTATAAGAAAAGGAAAACCACATTATTTTCTAAAATGACAATAACATATTTCCAGCTGTCTCTAAGACATGATAAGAAAGATTCAAATCTTAAGAATTTCTATGGTGATTTTTTTTTTAAGTGTATATTTCTTCTCTTCTGCATCTGGAGAGCGCACTGGTTTCTCAGAGCTAGACTCAAGCTGGTCAAAGCTGAACACTGAAGGACACAACACAGTCCTGTGCATGAGGATTGAGGTTAACAGCCATCCAGAACTGTACAGTGGTCCAGCAAGAATTAGAATGCCTGTTGGAAGAAGGCTGTGCTCTTACCCTTACTGTAGAGAGCCACTGGTGATATAATTTGTCACTACCTAGAAAGAATCACAAAATTAAAAAAACTGTAACTCTCTACAAATAGAAACAAGCCAGAAATGTTCGTGTTAGCACTTAGTGGTTCTAGGAGCATAAACAGTACAGAAACAGACAACCAACCATTCTTTTTTTTAATGGAAACACAACAACAAATAATTGAGGAGGTATCTACAACTTTTCTTCTACTTGCTAAGAGGCATTTCTGTTTTAGCTGGGTTTTCCTTCAAACATTTGAGAACACTGACTGTTTTGTTTTTAAGATTGCTAAAAGAAATGTGAGGTGGTTCTGGGTAAAGCCAAAGTTTTTCAGTATCCTCCACTGCAAGAACTCTTCTAGTTGTATTTAGCCAAGTGGGAAAGCTGAGGTTTTCTAAGACTGACCAGACTCCATTCAAACTACAATACATTTCTCAAAGTTCTCATCAGAGGAAAGAACAAAAATTTAGGACACTTTAGACTATAGCCATCATTGCAGCCTCCATTATTTAGGTAACCACTATGACCCATTACATCACAATGGCCCACAAACAGTAAGTCAAGAACAGTATCTGAAATTACTTTCAAATACTGAATTTCTTACCTGCATATTCTCCCATATTTATCTCTTCTTCAAAAACATCACTGAAGCCCTCACCAGAGTTAAGAAGATCCAGACGGCCATCAATGAACTACATCAGTGTTAAAAGAGGGTATACATAAATCAACCATCCCATCCTTTACCTTTTCAGAAAGACTTTATTCGCATTTGATAGAATAAAATCAATGTTCTTACTGGGAAGGGAATCTACATAGAATGAAAATACAACTTAAACTGTCAAAATGTTTACCACTGCAAAATGCTGCTTCACTAAAAAAACAGCATTCATTGCCTACGCATGTATGTTTTCAGCTTCCCTGAAGCAGTAATGTCATGTTTAACAGTAATGCACTTTCAGCACAAAGTTTACAGCAGATATATTTGGTCTAGGTATGCTCAGATCAAAACTGAGTACAGAGACCTTTAGGGGAAAACCTACACACCTCCTAAAATATAGAAAGGCTCATCACCTGAATCTGAGAAAAGGCAGCAAGCAGGAATTAAGGTGTTACACTATATGAGCTTTCCTCATTATGCGGCTGACAAATCAAGGACTACAGGAACAACCCCCCCAAAAAACAGTTGTATTGTGAAAGAATCTGCTTTGACATTAGAGCAATTAAACTGGTACCTGCTTAAAGAGCTGGAGCTGAATGGCATTCTGAAGGAACTGCCTCATGACAGCAGAACGATGGGACACAAACGTTTCTTCACAAAAAGTGATGGGTTCACCCTGCAGAGTTCAAAGCATTGAAACAGAAAAAGCTTTCTCTGAATCCATTTGAATCCAGCCCCCTTTTTATCTGCTTCCCTTCCAAAATAAGTAGATAAATAGACTTTACAAATCATCCAGTAAATTGCAGTTTATTTTCCAGGTTTCAACCATGTGACTGAGAAACAGGTTGAAAAACAGCAAATTGCGTATCAAGATAAAACAAATTTTGCTTTATGCACATTTTGCGATGCTGGGGAAGGAACTTTCATCATCCAAAGAGGTAATTTTACTTAATGTCCCCAAAATATGACACACAGTCCTCTGAATTTTGTATACTGTGCTTCTCTGCCTCAGTAGACCCAGCCAGGTAACCCTGCAGAAAGAAGTCAGGGATGTCTGCTCTGTTCTCTCTCCAGCTCAGATTAGACTTTCCTGAATGAGGGAAATATCCCTTTTTCAGAATCTTGTTGGCAAAAGACAGAAATTGTTCTGCAGCTCTACTTTTATCTTATTTTAATGAGTTATGTTAATGCTGAAGTCTGCTGTGCATCTGCCATAAGGGCACAAATTTCCCCCCACACTTAAATCTACAAATACTCTATGTAGCAAGCATATATATTTACTGAATTAAAATCAAGAAAGTAACAAAGAATGATAAAATTATACTGATGTATAATTAATATAGAGGCTTTTTCATACTAGTATTAAAATATATTTGGGCTCTTCATCTGTTGAGTGTTCAAAATCATGATTAGACAGCAAAAAACCTTCAAGCATCCCCTTTAAAATGGTGGTTTCATTCCATTTCTGGGAAGCTTTTTATGTTAGCATCTAAGCACAGGATGGAGCATTTTCAAAGGGGGAAGAAGTCACTCTTCTTGTCACCCTTTCCTTGGACCAATGAAATACCATGGATTTGGAAAAGAAAGCAGGTTTCTTACGCAGCAGCTACAGTTTCAGGATAATTAGTTTTAACGATAATAACACGCCCTCTGATTTACTCGAGCAGGTATTTGCAGAGTAAAACAAAATCCCAACAATCTTTCAAGATCTTTCCAGGCAAGAAACATAAGCGAGTAAAAGCTTTTTTGGGTTTTTTTCTTCCCCTGTGGCTTTGATCTCATCTCGGGAGAAGGAATCACAAGTCAATGTTTCAAAGTGAACAAAGGAAAAAGGTTTAGAAAAACAGGTCTGGCTGGCATGAGCTTGGTAAACAAGACACTGGTGACAGTCTCCATGACACAGTGACCACTGCCAGGACAAAGGTTCTGCCTCAAAAGTCAAGGTATATCTGAAAGTTTTTAATGCATTTAAAAGACTAACAGCTCACTCACTTATGTTAGTATCAGAAACGGACAGGGCTTCTGCATGACATGCAAGTGTCAAAACTTCTATGAGCAAGAGGTAACTTGGCGAATGAAAGCCTCTTTCAGGTACCAGGAAGGAAAAGTCAGGATACTACATAGCACTACAATTAGGGAGGGAAAATCGTAGGAGATTGCAAATGTATCTATGACTACAGAAACTGTAGTGACAGACACTTCCAAAGCAGGGCCTGGGCAACAGTACCACAAACAACAGCATGCAACATCTACTTGACCATTATGAAAAAGGCTTTCCCAGTAGTTTCAGCTACTACAACATAACAGATGAAAAATATTTCTGACATAGACACAATCTAGAGTGTGAAACAAGCAGGGAGGAATACATGAAGAGAAGTGTAGATAAGTCCATGATCAGAGAAGTTCACCAAGGGAAGGTTTAGCTTTCATTTAATCCTCACTTACAAAACCCCAAAATTTCTCCCATGGCCAGAGAAGAGCATGAACCTGGTGGAAAGAACTACACCCTGCCCAGCAGAAGCTTCCTCTATTCCACTGAACATCCAGCACAACGACACCAGCTTCTCCTCTTACCATCAAGCTATGTACCATTCCTACAAACACACACACTACAGCGGGGGGAACCAGTGTTACTGCAGCGTTAACACACTTCCTTCCCCAAAGTACTAATGATTGAGTTTGTTCATTAGGGTGATTAGACCTTTTGACTTCTTAAAAGACAATTCAGGCTCAAGTGCTGCTAGATGATAGGAAAAACTTTAATTACCAAGGTCAAGCGTGAGCTTTTCAGCTTGGAATGCATTAGTACCTTCCATCCTCCCTGACCTCCAGGAGGGTGAACACACTGTTGCTAACCCCCATCCACAGCTTCATTACAAAAAGACAAGCTGGACAATAAGACCATTTTCTTGCCAGATTTAGTTAACTGTAAACTATAAAGCTGATCAGCTCTGCTTTTACTGACAGATGACATTATGCACAAGGGGACATGACAACTGCAGATATTTTGTGAAATGAATGGTCTTGCTCACATGTATAACAATCATAATAACTTGTCCTGATAAACCCATCAACTCCTAAACTTGCTGTTTCCAACAATTAGATTTTAGGCCTTGATTCATCAGTACTTTAAATATCCATTATTCCCCTCTTCAACTATAAATGTATAGGAGAGACTAAGATACAGCATTGCAAATGTTCTGAATGTGTGCACAATATAACTCTGAGGAATCTGATTTGGTCTGTAATATCAGACAATTCACATATATTTCAAGATTGGATGACAAAATTATTTCTTAAACACAAACATCTGCACATTTCAAAGACATTTAATCTGCAATCATAACACAGAGAAGAAACTTCAAAATATAAACCTAAGATTTAAGATTCCCAGTGCCCTGAAAACATAGGTACCTTTTTTATGCCTTTGCAAATCTCCCTTTATATGAATATTTTATATTCATATGGCATAAATGAAGCTCATCAGGGCAGTGCTGCTACCTCATGACCCCTGAAAATGCTGAAAAGTTTCAGCCACACCTGATCTGTTGCCAGCCCTATTTTTAAATTAGAATTCTGTTACATTCTAAAATAGTATTTAGAACTACTTAAGGCAGCAAGTGAAAAACAAAATGAGTCTGGGACTTATTTTAAACTGTTCTGAAATTGCATGAAAACTGCTGGTTTATTTTAAAAAGCCATAATGCAAAGGGAAAGGTAGGTCTGATTTTGATCAGCTATGCTGGAAAAAAATTCACCAAGATCCTCCATCTTTCAAGGAAACCACTTTTGCTCAGAAACAAAATCTTTCTTTCAGAAGAGGGCACAGGACCTTGTTCAGACAGAGAGTGTCAGAAGCATCATATCTGAATTATCCAACTTGCCGCAGACAGGCCAGGCCATGGCAATAACTTTCACAGTGAATATAAAGGACTGAAGATATGTAGGACGTAAGACAGCACAGATTAGGGAAGGACTTGGAGGAAAGGAAAGCGCCAAACACAAATGATACTTCTGGAAAGACACACAAGTGTCCATGTAATTCATGGAAGTTTGTCTATTCCCACTTCTGCAAGAGATGAGATACCCAAGTGTGCATCTGGGTAATGGGGCTTTAAAGCCAAGCTGTACCTGCTGGAGAAAACATTAAGACAATAGAGACAGGGTTTGAGATAGGTCAACAGTGAGAGTCTCTTGAACAAGCAAAGATTGATTCTAAGAGGAAAAAAAAAAGAGAAGAAAAAAAAAGGAAAAAAAAAAAAAAAGAAAAAAACCAAACCAAACCAAACAACCAAAACCAAAACCCCCCCAAAAACCCAACTACTTAAACCTAAAGACTTTTGCTTAGACAATGCTAAAATTTATGCCATAGAAGAGATGTATCATCTCTTCTGCATTATCATGGTCAGCATGTGGTGCAGGGTAATGAATTTTGTGCTGCTGTATGCATGCCTTTAAACCATGTAGGTGCTCTTTCGAAGCCTCTCTAATAAATACACAAGCCATTAGAGCTGCTCTGTAAACCAGCCACAAAATGAAAAAAGATGCGTGGAATTTAAAGGTGCAGAACAAGATGACAATCTGATAGTCTACAAGCTGTAATGCCTGATGTCAGTATCTGCGCAGCAGCCCCCAAATACACCACAAGAACAGACATGCAAGAGATTCGTGTATCACCGGTTTATTACTACCTAGATGTTGCAAATAACCACATCCTTTACTAAAATTGGTTATGTTGCAAATGACAAAGTAAAGCCTGTAGGGATATCCTAGGAATCATCATCCTTAATTCTATCCAGAACTGTAATGAAACTAAGATAGGAGAATGATCCTACTGATCTGGATATATATGTCAATGTCAGACACAACAGCAACCAAAGGCAAGCAACTGCTCTGCAGACCTTTCAGGAATTGCGATTACAATGTCAAGGAAAGATTAGCTCATCACAGCTGAAGAAGGATCATCAGTCAGTCAGCGGGATTCCATAAAGAAGACCTGAAATTGGTGACAGACACCTGATAGGACATTGGCTCATTCATTTGCAATTGCAACGACAAATAACCTCCCCATAACTGGTACATACGTTCAGCACAGGAAAGCTCTTTGCATCTGCCTCAGTCATAATGGAATAAAGAAAGCATAGATCAAATACTCTGCATTAAGCAAATGATACCACAGCTTTATTAGCATTTCAAGATGCTGCTCAGGAACAAAGAAATCATGTGCTCAGAGATTTGACCACACTTCTTTCTAAGGAAAACTAAATTAAAACTGTTCAAAAAGAGACTACCAGTTTTGATAAATTATTATTGCTAAGTGTAATCTTGAAAAGCATTTAAAAGCCATGTATTTATCAATGCAGACTGCACTGTCCAAACACTGGCTCATGTAGGTGCCCATTTCTATTACCAATTTCAGACTTTTTTTCACATTCCTTGCCAGTATATAAAACTTCTGGTAGAGGGACAAGAAGACTGAATATCCCTACCGTGGTTTTATAACAGCGTTACAGGCTCTATACTTTTTATATGGTTTACAGTATCCAACAGTGGGTCATTTCTCTTAATTCTCAACTCTTACAGCAGCTGGGGAACTGGAATTTCTGACAGCTGTCATTCTTCTGTATGTGATCTGATAACTCCTTTAATAAGTTGTTACAATATCATTGAAGGAGAAATAAAAGGGAAAAAGGTAATTGTGAGTCAGTCAAATTGCTGACATCAATCATAACACTTAATCACATCAACATCTCCTTCAAAATGTCATGTGTTGAAACTGAGCTGCTACTTGCGCTGTGGATGGCAGGTAGAGGCACACCCAGCAAGCTGTATTTACTTGCAGAGGCATCACCCTTACAAGAGCTTGGAACTTGCTTTCCCAAAACATTCCCTGACAGATGACTCATAGGAGGTGAGACACATCCTACAGTGCACAAGTTAACTTAAACAACATGCTTCCCAAACTCCTAACCTGGACAGGACCAGATAGTCACAGCAATTTAAACACACAACTTTAGATGTGAAATTATAATCACCACATATTCATCAAAATTTTAACACTGTAATAAGAACTCTGTGGCTGGTGCTTCTTTTAGAACCCAAGTAACACATGTATTATTCTAATGCAAAGCATCACTAAACTGTAATCAATTCTACAACATCCAAACTGCCTTCAGATCAAAAACTTTAGGTGTATTAAAATTACCATGAAACTTTTGTGGGGGAAAAAATAAAGAATAAAATTTATTTGCATTAAAGCATTGTAAGAAAACCAGCTCAGACACTGAGAGATTCAGTGAAAGTCCAACACCATCCCTTTACACATGGCTTCAGACAGTTATACCCAATGCCATTACAGGATCTGACAAACTTTGCATAAAACCAACTTCAAGTAAAAGACGAAACTAACAAAAATGTATAGCTGGAAAAAAAAAAAACATGTCACATAGCACCTTTTTTGCTTCTCCTTTCAAACCCTTTTAGATTATTAGGATACCTGACATTCTCATGTTAGTACAAGTAAATAATACATACTCATCATACTCACAAATAACGAAACTACAGTAACAGAGCAAACCACCTTTCAGAGTGTTCATATGGCTAATTCAAGCGACTGCCTGCCCTGACATCCGAATCACCTGCATCAGCCAGCCTTTTCTATCCCTAAGCCTCAGGTCTCTAGAACTCAAGCTACAAACCTGGAAGACAAAGTGCAAAGAAGCCAGCAAGAAAAGAGATTTCCCTCCATGCCCTCCAACCAGCATTTAGGGCTGGGGGGAAGGGAAGGGGAGGAAGGAAAAATATCACCATTTCACAGATCAAGAATAGAGGCATGAAAATAATAAGTAACTTGTACATGGTCACAAAAGTCTCTGGCAGAGCCAGGGAAAAGAACCGAAATTTCTTTAATCCCTGTTCAGTACCTTAAATAGGAGGCTATTCTTCCTCTTCCTACTTGATATTGTGTCAATGCATGAGTGTAGGTGTTGAAAGACTAACAAAAGAAAAGTAATAGTATGGTATTATGAGCTGAGAAACCTAATCTTTATCAGATACAGCAAATCTCTATGATGCTGCCTGCACTAGGAACTCTCTCTTTGTCCTGAATATGCTTTAAATTACTGGTATAATGTGTACTGTATATTGTTCCACTCTTGTATTTATTCCACAAAAACCCCTGTGGCCTGCACGCGATTTTATCATTAGCTGGCAAGGTAATTTCAGGGCCTAGTTCTGCAATCATTCCATGAGCAATACTCCCATTGAAGCTGGTATGTTCTGCATGCAAAGCAGCTACCAATTCAGGCTCCCTATAATAAAGCAGCCTTTTCCTACTTCAGCTATTGTAGAACGTTAGCAACAATACAAAAAAGGAGAAAAAATTACAGTGCAATTCTTTATACGAGTTATTTTATACTATGGCAAAATAGAGAAGTGTGCTTGGAAACACAATCTACACGAAGTATTTCCTATGAGATAAATGACTTTTATAAGATAAAGCTTTTTCTTTTTGTTTCATTTATTAAAACTCAAGAATATTTTGTTAAAATAAGGAAAAATAAATGTCTGCAACAATGATAAATGATTGCCCAAGATCTAGAAATGACCAATAGGCCTAAAAATCACAAATATTAGTATTTTGCTTTGGTTTGATTTCTTGGATGCATGTAAAAAGCCAAAACTCATCTAAATCAATGAAGCTTTCAGGATTCACCCAAGTATGTTGAAAATACGGTTTTGTGCAAGCACATTGAATAAAACAGCCATATTCAAAATCTAAATATTTTAATATGCTATTTCGATGCTAATATAGATGCAGAAGGAGAATAAAATATTTTTAGCTTCACTAAAGACACGAGAGAAGCTTTAGTCACAAACGTAGGTCATTAAACCCTACTCTCTCAGCTAAGTAACAAAGTCCCCATCTCTGTAAATAAAATGGATATAATAGAATTAAACTTTAAGTTTTCACAGAGTAAGAGACATCCAGTCTCTGGCAGATACACTAATGCACAACATATAAGATAACATGATATGCAATGCCACCTCCATATAGTAACTGCAAAGTAAATGCTATTACTATGCTAGAACTCATTGAGGTTTGATTTGTCATCATGTCATGCCACTTGGTAATTTGGTGTGGAAGCCTCAACTACTGCCATGAACAAATCCAGCCAGAAAAAGTCACTTTAGAGAAAGGATTTATCACGTCCCCTGAGAGAGGTAATCCAAGGCACTGGATTAGGGACACTGGAAAAAAGTTTCATTCCTTTCCATTCAAGTCATGTAACAGTCTCTGGGGAAGCCTAAGTGGTCAAGGATTAATATACAAATGCATATGCACATCTGCTTGCTATGGTTATTTATCACAGATGTGAGATTATAAATCAGTAACGTATATCATTAGACTCTTAAAGACGCAACAGCAACCACTCCTGGGAACAACTGGAATTTGCCACACCAAAGACACTTGCCTCTACACTGCTTGTACAGAGCTTTAGTATATTGCATGTATAGCCAAGCAATTTCTGGAAGAGAACTAAGAAATCAAGTCCACAACTGCTCAGGACGCTTCTCCTCACAGATGGAAAAAAGCAAAGTAAAGCATTTCCCTTTTAAAACAAATAAGAACTCTCCATTCTCCTTTCACCACGTATTTACTTTTAGGAAGAGGCTCAGGTTTTACCACATGAGGAGGCAAGACACAGAAAAAGCCACATTAGTATAACCACAAAACCTGTGCTACTTTTCCATTACTTTTCACACAGCTCCTTGATCACTGGCACTAAAGGAAGCCCTTTGCCCCATCTCACAACAGGTAGAGGATCCTGCCATATTAGATAGTGTTAGTTTTTATAAGTCAGGTTTGGTTTTATTTCCCCAGGCTCTTCTCTGCATCTCACTCCTTGCAGTTTTTACTCAAATCCTTGAAAAAAAAGAAACAAGGTAAAGAAATCCCATCTCTGAGAGGCTTAGAATGCTGTGTCTTGTAAGCATTTATTGCAAGACATGCAATCTGCCTCAGTCCCCCAGATCCTTTCTGGTATATTCACAAAAAGAAAAGTTGCAGCCAGTGTTAGGATGCAAAAAACCCCCAGATTTTTCCTTTCAACACTTCCCCCACAGGTTTTGTTCAATCCACGATGAAACAACCAACGGGAATTTGCTCTGCATTCCTGCAAACCCAGAGCTCACACACACTGTAGCTGAGCTTTGCAGCAAGTGTAATTATTTAGTGTTTGGCCACATGACTCCTCCTGATTCCCATTATATCAGCGACACATTTTTGACATGGAAACCATGCAAAATTTCTGAACTCTTCTGGGGGGGGGAATGCCATCTAATTAGACCACATGTGTGGGGAAGCATCTGGCTCAGAGCGCAGCAGTTTACACAGTTCCTTGAGTTGTCGTGGAGACAAGCACATAACCCGCTCGGAGCTGCAACTCTGGGGCACAGACCCAGATGCACTTCTAACGTATTCTGACAGAGAGCAGATGGGCAGATATTCACTGGGCCAACACCACCAATGCTGCTCCCCTCCAGACCCACATGCCCTCAATGATAATTTTTATCTTGTAAAAGTCCTTCTCATCTGCCCTGGAGCCTCAGGCTCTGCCACCCAGGAAACAGAACCACACCTGCCAAGGCTTCAATCAGAAGAGTCTGCAGACTTCAATTCCATTGATGGAATAGTTAGGAGGAGCACTAATAGCTGACAAAACATAATCCAAATGTTTGAAAAATCACTAATTTTGATGCTTTATCTTGGCATTCAATAAAATTGCAGTCACAGAAAATACACATTAATTTCTCTGATTCACACAGCACATTACTACACCTTGGCTGCTGAGGCTTGATGCGGTTTTAACAATTAATAAAGTAAAACAAACTTCGCTCTACGGATTCTCAAGAACTGCTGATAACAATGTATGTTATTTGGGTTACCTCACAGCTCTGAGACCCTAACTTCAGTTTCTTCATATTCTTTCAATTGTATGAATATATTTTCTGTTCCAAATTCCTATTAAACTGTACTGCTTTACCTCACATCAGCTCAGCATTTTGCTGAAAACATTTTTAAGGGAAAGCTGGCTAAAACTAACAACCTCTCAACTTTGGCAGAAAAGCCCCATCACTCTGCACAGGCACTGAACTCCCCTTGCAGAAGGCACACAATCTTCTATTCATTTTAGAAGATGAAGTTCCAGGAAAAGTACTTCCTTGGCGCAAATTCCCTCAGAAAGACCCACAACTTCTGGTGACAGTTGCCTGCAAACTTGGAGCATCCTATAGTGCAAGATTTTCCCTCCAATTGCTTCACATGCTGGAATGCCAAGCTGGAAGCTGAGAAAGCAAGGTAAGTATGAAAGCAGTAACAGAAAACACTTGCCCCCTGCTCACTTCATCTTGAAGGAAGCTCAGCACTCCACGGGCCTGGATCACATTCTTTCTGGTGCCAGAGATGGATGACATCTGATGCCATCTTGGATGAAAGATATTTTCACAGCAGACATTTCCTGCTGGAAAGTCAAGCAAGCTGGCTACTCTGGGTAAAGTTACTAAATAACATAGGTACTTGAAAAGAGAAATTAAGATTTTGAACTCTACACATGAAACACTAGCATAAGCACTGACCTGAGCCGTCTTTTGAGCCAATTTGATAAAGGTACATAGACATTTGCTCAATGGCCACAATCAGTTTGTTCACAGAGAAATGTTACAATAGTTCCTTTAGCATTAACACAAATAAACAACAAAACCAATACAATGTTATCAGATTTCAATAAATTTAAACACTAGGATGTAGTATTTACCGATACTTGCTACAACTGAGAATGACATCAGAACACTTAATTAGCTCACCTACATTGATTAGTACACAAGGATTTGTCCATATTTCAATTTCAGCAGTATAAAATTACATTGCTCCAAACGCAAAAGTCGCTTATTTAAAGAATGTAATTTGCCTAACAGTGTTCTTGGTTCTGGCAACGCATTACTTGACATTCAACAGCAATTTCAACTCATTTTTCATGGTTAAACAAAATACTCAGGAACTTCAGAAACAACTTTGTGACATACAACCCTCCAATCCCCATAAAACACATCCAACTTGATTAAGTGTAAGATTTTCAAGTACTTATAGGTTTATACCCTATAAATACTTAAAAACTGTTCCTAAGGTGCTAAAGAGTTAATACATTGTACTGTGGTCACTGGAAGTAAGCACAATTTCAGCTAAGCAATATTGCTGTCAGAGACACAACGCTTTGCAGGTGTGGGCAATAATTAAAGGTTTCAGCACATCTACCTGGGTGAAGTATTTTTGCCTCCTATTCCAAGGAGGAAGCCCTCTCTGTGGAGAGCAGAAGAGCTCATTAATGAGGCTAATTAGGTGTAAAGGGGGTAGAGTCTGGCATCAGCTGCAGCTTATAGTAGCTAATCATTAAGCTCTGTAATCTCTACCCCAGAACAGCAGATGATTGTGTTCCTCAGTGACTGATGTTGCTAAGAAAATTTCCAGCACCTGAGTACCTGACCAAATTCTTTTTGGTGAGGCTAAAAATTCCCTTAACCCTTCACATGCCAGGCACTGGAGTCACTTCACTCATCAATTTTCTAACAATGGATATACAAAGGGATTTGAACGTGGCATGAGGTCTGTAATGTGATTTATTTCAGAACTGGGAAAAACAAAATCAATGCCATCAACAGTGCATGGAAAGGAAGGCCAACAAATAAGGGTTGGTGGAGCAACATGCAAGAATACAGATATGAGCTTGAAAAACAGTGATCACACATACCTCCTCCTAAAGGTTTGAGAGTTCTCCTTGTAATTTCTTTGCATACAGTAGTGAGGATAGTTACAATACCACAGGGATGAAAGCCTTGTTAATAAATATGTAAAATAAGGATTTCATTGTACTCATCTAATTTGAAATGAGAAAAAGGACATAATTTCCATGGAGAGAGAATACATGAAAGCAGAGCTCAGTCTGGAACTTGTTTTTTAAAATGAATTGCAAGAATGGAAAACTATTGCAGCACCTCGCCATGAATTTTTGAGTTAATCAGGCAGACAGACCCTTTACAGGCAAGCTGCTACTGTCCTTTGTGTCTTCAACTGAAGCTGCAGATGAATCTAAACATTTCTGTTTCACAATTCAAATTCAGCAAGAAATAGAGTATTTTTCTGCTGCAATTATTTTACTGCCTGATGGTATGGCCTGTAGTGTATCCTTGAGTTACTCGTTAATGAACACTAAAGCAAAATCTCTCAAGCACCTTGGTTGTAATTCTGGAACTTTTAAAAGTGGTGCACTTCAAAAGGTGCCTTCTCACACCGACCAAGAAACTAAGCTGCTATTTTGTATAGGTCACCAGATTGCAAATATGATTAAATGAGCATATTCCTTATTGCCACTAGAATGAAAAACACATCTCATTTTTCTCTGTTTTCGTTTACTAACTAATATTTAAGGATTAAAAAGAAAAATGTCTTTCAAAACCAGAAAGATGAGCAAGTGCCACTGAGGTAATAAAGACTCGAGTGTATTTAATATAAACTCCCTTGTCTCCATGTCACCTGTGAACTTCGAGACAAACAGATTAAATAACATGAGCCACTGAGAGGTGGCTCTTGTTAGAATCAGGGACATGGATGCATGTATCAGGATAAACCACACTGGTAATCCAAGACTACTCACATGAACAGGAAGAAAATCTCCAATAGCAACTAGCACCTTCTCTTACAACACAGAAGTCAACAGAATTGGATGAAAAAAAAGCTTTGCAGCCATCTTCATGCTAATTTTAATAATTTTGCAGATATATGCGGATGCTTGGGAAAGATCAGGAAAGTTGGAAGCCTGGATGTTATCTCTCCCCTGAGACTCTATCAGACCAAGACCTTCATATCAAGAAATTTACTGAGTCTGCCCTTGCTTGTGTATTAAACAAATCCTTTCCCAAGTACCCCTCCGATCTTCCCCCAAACCAATATAAACTTCCTCGATACCATTTGATAAAGTGCTTGGCAGGATTACTACCTAGCCTACATAGAACAGGATTGATTCCAAGATTTGGCACTATTTCTGCATTGTTTCAATGTTCCTGACAAGTGCTCCATTGTTTCTTAGCCATGTACACACTTCATTTCAGTAATTAGCTGTCAGATCAGGCCCAACAGCAACTTAGTATTGTCTGCTCAAATCGTATTAATGAAATGCAATCCACTCAAACATCCTGAATGTGTATCTGTAATTGTGTTAAATAGAGAGGCTGGGGACATCAGCAAACTTCAGCTCCTAACAGGGCATTATGATCAAGCACATTAATTCATTATTTCTTAGGGATTTGACAAGCAATTAATATGACAGGGCTTCCTATGCAACAATAAAGACTGATGATCCAACAATATTATTATTTTAAAAGTATAAAAAGTGACTTTTGAGACTCTGGGATATCAAAGTAAAGTGTGTGGGCAACATTTGTGAGTACAACACCCTTAAAGGCAGAAAAGCAAGAACTGCAGGTTGCAGCACTGCAAAAGTAGGGTTTGTATTTAAAGATTCAGCATCTGTATGTTGAAACCTAAACATAGAATAGGGCATAAATAAAATTAAGTGAAAGCCAAGATCTTAATCAAATACATCAGGTCTTGAGAATTCTTATATGACTATTGGAATAAATATTCCCAAAGACAACAAAGCAGAACTGATTACTAATACTTGTCAATCAAGTCACTACACCATGTTCTTCATTTTCTGTTCCATGCTCTCTGTCACCAAAGAACAGAATTTGGACAAGGTGAAAAACAAGAAACAAGAAAAAAACATCAGGGAAATATCCTGTGGGTATAATACTTTTTGGAAAACTTTCATGTCACTTATGACTGCAACTGTAATTTAATTAAAATTGAGCACAATAAGCTATGACAAGATAATGGATGGCAAATGTAGCTGTAGGGCAGAGCAAGGATATCTAGAACTCTTATTTGGGGTTATGTTTGGCAACCATTCTTGAGATTTCTGAAAAACATCTTAATTATAATGATCTGCAGAAATTCATGGAAAAGAACAGCACTGCATTTCGGTTATCTCAAGACCTGTAATATATGCCAAATAGATTTTTAGGACTCCAGGACTATTGAGTCCTTACTTTCATTCAAGTTCACACCCGCATCAAACAACACACTTTTTCAACTAAAAGTTGAAACCTGATGTATTTGCGACTTACCTGTAAATAAAATTTATTTCCTCACACAGGTAGAAATTCTTTAACAATCATCTACCTCCATAGGTGAAGGTAACAATCAAATCCAGCATCTGAAGCAAAAGTAGTCAAAAGCCTTGGGAATGGCTTTGACTTAAAGGAAATCACTCTGGAAACTCATTTTAAGAGAGCTGGAATGCAATTTATTCAACATGTAAAGAACACATGATTAAGTGACATTTGGAAGAGAACACACACTCCAAACATCAGCTTAAAAGCCCCAAGAGGCAAAATATGCATGTTTTTAAAATTCTGATCAAGAAATCCTCCCCATTGACTGGACAGCCATGCTCCAAACTAGTATGTATGTACAGTTTCATAGATACATTCAGGAAAATAGTTACATATCTGTTACAACTAAAAATCATTTATCTTAAGCACCAACATCCTTGACTAGATTCAGTTTCTGTAACAAGTAATTTAACTGTACACACCACTTTCTGACCAGTGCTGGCCTGGTGCTTTAATTACACGTACTACATGAACAAAGCATGAACAACACAGCCCAGCAGCATGACTCACTCTTATTCAACGGAGACTATGCCTCATATCTCACAGGATTCTACTACCACAGACACAGCAGCCATTTGACAATTTTCAAATTTTAGGTAAGATATTAAGGGAAGTGACAGCATTCCCACTGACTGCCTTCAAGTGTGAAGTAGAAAATGTTCTTGCATGTAAGAAGAAAACACCTTTAGATAAAAGTGTTCTTTATTCTTCATATATTTTTAGTGGAGAATATGTAATAAATTATTGTATTAGTTGACAAATGGGGGATGAACTTTATCTATACAAGTACAGACGGATCCTGAAGAAAGGCAAGCTAACCGCCTTTGTAATCCTTACAAATTGCTTTCATTTTCATCATTAATCCTCTCTAAGAAAAAATGTTCAAGAGATACAGATTTTAACTACTGCTTGGAGAGCTTCACCAAAAATAATTCTTTGATATATCTTTCCTTTCACTGAACAGCAGGAGTAAGCAATGTACATATATCATTTACAGCTTTTAAAGTACATTCAGAGCAAAACCATGCAACCTCCATTTCCACATTGCTTTTAAGAATCTAAGGGAAGTTACTATCTCTGAGTAATAACTCACACCAAGTAGGATGCTTGAAAAGAGTAACCTCAATACCAAGCTTAACACTTTTAGTATCAACAACATATACGTATGGATATTTAAAATATGTTACTCTCATGAGAACTGCTGCAAAATTTTTTATTATATAAATCACAAAATTGAATATTGCACCAGAAATTATTCAAAAGAGAGCTACACTTGGACACGAAAGTATCCTTTAAGGAGTTAAAATATCCTTAACTACAAGTCAAGTTGAAACTTATTTAATTAGGTTCTGTATTTGAAAAAAATGAAATAAATTCTTTCATTAACTAAACCAAACTCCCTTAAAGGCAACAATATGTTCCCTCTCTGTCAGGACAGAGCGCAATGAAATCTTTATTTTAATTGGGGTTAGCTAAGGGGCCATTTGGCTTCAGATGCTTTGTTTATCAGCCCTAAGCTTTACAGCTTAGCCAGTACTCGAAATATTTTATTACAGAATGATTTCATTAAAAAAAATTAAATAAAATACAGTCTTCCAAGTAGTTCTATATAGAGATAATTTTAAATGTGCATTTTGAAAATTGGAAGCCAAAGTCAAAGGTATCTTAAGAGAACACACTGATTTCCTTTTGCATTATTGTGACATAGGTCTCCTTTAGAAAAGCCCCGTTCTAATGGTTTCTGCATCACGCCCTTCCCTAAGCAACCCAGCAAAGATGCAAGGGTAGAACAATGGATCTTTCCATGGTGATGGCTATGGTGAAGCAACCAAACACACCTCATTTTTGTACTCTGTCACCACCACCTTTGTTGTGGACACCATTTCAGAACCCTTCACACTGTGCAGATTTCCATTTCACAACTAAGGGGTGCTGCAGGAATCAAGGAAGACTCTCTGCCATGCATGAGAACTCGTGCAAACCTTCCGTCAGGATAAAAATCATGCTTTATCTAAAACCCATTCAAGGGCTCAGCTTACTTCCCATTTTTTTTCTGAACAGGTTTGAATTTTCATAGGAAAACCTTTGAGTCTTAGACCTGAAAATCTTACAGTTGATAAATTCAATTTTAAAACAAAGAAAATTAATTCTTATTCAGTACATGACACCTTTTTCCTGTAATAAACTAATTTACAAATATCTTCAGTAATACGAGTAGTGAAAATTTCATGGAAAACAGCTACCATGGGAATGGGCTGTGAACAGGAGCTCTACAAAAACACAGTCCCAGTTTATTCCAAACTGTAGCTAAAATTAATGAAATAATCCAGAATAATTTCTTACTTTATTGTGAGAATCAAGCTGTGACTGGATTTTTGATTCGCTCCTTATTAAACCTCCAGGCTCCGGGAGTGCTCCTAAAGCTACAATAAAATTAAAAAAAAAGGAAGGAAACTCCAAACCTAATTTCCACAAATGAAATATACACTATTAATGTATTTTCATATTCTCTTCTCCTGCGGAATCACTAAAATTTCATCAGTCAGGTACTTTCCTTGTGTGGGTTTTTTGGTTTTGGTCGTGGGTTTGGGGTTCTTTCCCAAAAGAAAAAAATTTACCAAAACTATTTCATATAATTTCAAGTTGTCTTCTGGAGGATATTGGTGTTATGCCACTAATAGTTTTATCCCCGTTACACAACACAGCAGACTACTTTTGTTATTTCAGATATAATAAAATACCGTTGACATAGTTTTTAAATCCTGGTTAAGTTTGTGGGTTTATTTTGAAAAATAACTTACTCCCTTTTCTTTTTGTTTTCAGAAATAAAAGCATTGCTGCTGAATCTAAAAGAATAAAGCTTAATTCAAACAAAACATTGAGTTTTGTGCTTCCTATTTTTGCCACCTCAAATATAACAATTTCAAATTAAAGATAGTCTTCTTCTTTATATATATATATATATATATATTTTTTTTTTTCTCTAGATAGCTTTTTGCGTATCTCCTCTGTACTGTTCCCTTGGAGAACTACAATAAAATGAGCTGCTTCTGCAACTTCCCAGCAGGTATTTTGATTTGAAAATAATCACAGTTTTCTCTACAATCTTTATACAATTTATGTCTGGATCATCTAGCAAATAAGTAAAAGACTTAAATCAACATCAATATGTACACTTTTCTCTAACAATGCAAACTAATTGTATATCTCTAAACGAGAAAAATGTTTATTAAAAAAAATAAAAATCTAGTGAATATACCAACTATTGAGTTCAAAGCAAAGACACCACATGTGTCTAAAAAAATATCAAGGAAGTGTCAGAGGTAAATGAGGAGAGACCAGGTGAAGTGTATGTGATGTGTTAATTGTATTCAAAAAAAATAATAGAGCAAGACAGAGAAGCTGAACGTCCAATTATCATAATGGGATCTACTTCACAACACATTTTCCAACTTGAAAGAGACATTTTAAACCATAGGAATTCTGCACAGAATACCTCCAGCTGTGTTCTGCATAAATCTTGCACGCTGTACATACACAGTTTATTTAAATACCAAGTCAAGTTATGACTTACAAAATGCATATTTCAGTCACAATACAGTACCTGTCATTACCAAAAGCTGCTACTCAGTGAATGAAAGGAACAGAAAACAATGAATTAAATTAGGGAAAGATAAAAAAAGACAGAATGTTTTCATTTGATGTTTTACTAGACTGAAGTAATGTGTGTTTTAAAGAACAACACATTTATCCAGAATTTATCTTTCACTAATGCTCTGCTCATACAAAATCAAAATACTTGTGATAAAAAGTTGCCCAATTCTCTGATGATATGCAAGACCCAAACTGGAAAAGGGGCGTAGTCCCCTTCTCATTTTCCCTTTCCAGAAAGCAAAAATAGCAAGTCCAAGCTGGATCCCCCCATGCTCCCCAGGGCTGAAGAATGGAGCTGGCAGTAGCTGGCACACTACTGAAGCTACATTCACACATGATTTTGCTAAGCCTGGGGGCAGTATAAGGATATCTCAATGTGAGACTGAAGAGAAGGGCAACTCTGAAGGAGAGCAGGCCTCCTGTGCTGCCTGCCATGGGAAGCAATCAAACTGAACTGTCACTTCTGTCACACACACAAATGGCTCATTGTGCCTTTAGCCTTATAGCATTTCAGGCTTTCATTGCAGGAGCTCTATCACCTATCTATGCAAATCATTACAAATAATTTTGATTTCCTGCCTTTCACTTCACTCTTTTTATGCTGTAAGATTACAAATTCTATGTTTCAAATCATACACAACCTCTGATGTGCATGGTGAAAGACCAGAGTGGAATGACTGTTCCACTAGTTTGTTCTTAACCTGCTTAAATACTCTAATATTTAGCATTATTTCAACAAGACACGCACTGCCACCTACTTCAAAATCCAAATACCAAAATCTCTTCTACCATGTTCCTTCAAGGGAAGTCATACTTTCTGTGCAATTGTACAGCTGCTCATACTAGTGGGAGTGTGAACTTTGTTCTTTCCTTACCTGCCTGAACAATCTTTTGGGGTAGGGTTTTTAGCATTTTGTTGTTTTTTTTTTTCTGGGGAGGGGTGGTGGTGTTTTGAGGTTTATTTCCAAATGCCAAATGCAACTTATTCACAGCTCATTTAAGAAACACACAGGCACTGAGAGCCTTACACAGAAGCTGAATTCAGTAGTCATGTTATTTTATGGTTGGTGTTTGTTTACTTGCTTCATTGTTCTCTTCTAAGTCCCCTGCGCTTTATTAGTTCAGGAAATATCTTCAACTTCTCCTGCCTGGTGGAATTTGCACACTGCTTCATTGCTTGCTGAGGCTGTGAGCTCTCAATTATAAGTAAAGTATCAGGAGAACACGCAATGAAAACACAGGCAAAAGTCAGGCTAAAATACACAAAAAAAAGGTTTCAAACAAACTGAGAAGAAACAAAACCAAGTCCATAAAATAGCACAAAAAAACCCCACCAACCAGAGATTCAGGTGTGAAAGGCACAGACAAATAATTTGCCAGTTGAATGTACAAATCCATCCACAGTAAAGCTGTGGTATCACAGAGCTGCTCCTCACTGTAGAACCTTCCCTGGTAATAGGAAGACTTAGAGGATTTTGAACAAAGCTAGTTTTATTTCTGCAGCACTAACGCAGAAGACAACAAGTGACCCCATCCAGTCTGACGGTTGCGACAGAGGCTGCAAAGTCACTTCTACAGCAAAACACTAGATACTCTCTTCAGCTTGCTCACAGGTTCCAACAAACTAACATAGCACAAACACTTAAATGTCAGCATGAAGCAGGTAAACATTAATAATCTCCAAAGGAGTGCTATGGACATCAGCATTACAAGAAGCACATTTGAAGGAACTCAATGCTTCATCCATTACTGCTGTTAGTGCACCATGCGATGCAGAAAACCCGATCCCTCACTTTGGGCAATGTGTCTAGACTGAAGTACAAATCCATGCCCGCGCTGGGTTTGGGGTTTTGGAGGAGGGGTTGTTGGTTTGGTTAGTTTTGGGTTTTGTTGTTGGGTTTTGTTGGGTTTTTTCTCCACTTCAACACATATGAGGGGCAGGAAAGTCTGACTGAATCTTTTGTGGCAGAAATGCCATATTCAGCAGAGGCTAATGCTAACTTTGTCAAATAGGATTTTTTTATTACCTTTCCCTCAGAATCTTGATTTCCCTCTCTAGCATGGCACACAGAATTATACAACACAGTATCTTGTAACAGTTTGGAAATTACAAAACAATTCTATTTACTACATAACAGACTGCTATAAGAGATTAAAGAGAATGTCTTTTCGGTTTCATTAACATATGTGCATCACAACAGACTTAGATGTGGAATATTAAATGCATTTTGAAGAACAGTAAATGCTTGTTAGAAAAAGAGCCATTTTTAAGGTTTACAACAGCAAAAGCAAAAGCTGAAACTTGGCTGTAGCAACAGTAATGCTCAGAGACAAAACACAGCACCAGGATTGAAATGAAAACAAAAACCACACAGAAAACAAACAAAACTGTCTCTCCCCAATAAATCTTTTTCAGTCAGGGATTTTGAATTCTGTGTGGTTTGTCTTCTAGAACACTTCTCCTGAAAGGTAAAACCTAACAATAGCTATAGGTAGCTTCTCAGTGAGCTTGTCAAAAACTAGGGTCTTCAAAATGCCACAAAACACAGAATCTTCACAAGAAAAAAAAAAAGCCTTAAGTTTCAGTTCTAGAATAAAGAGAAATCCAACTTATCTCCATTTTTATCATACAAACATGAGGTTTCACACACTGAAACTGTCAGCATCACTGTCATTATCTACTCCTATCTGGTAGTAAAGTGATCAGGATAAGATTTAGAAATTACCATCATTTAGGTACTACTAGACTGTCTATGTATGCATACCTTCGGCAGTTAACAGCACTTGAGGAAAAGAGTAAAGATGGGAGAAAAAGTTTCTATTATGTATACATTAGCACTGACTTTACAAGGCAAGTAACAAAATTGCAAGTAAACCAAAAAGCTTTGCTTAATATATGCTTCTGCTCACTGTTTGCCTTACAGTTTGGGGTTGGTTTGGGGTTTTTTTTAACAACTTTGTACACACCCAACAGAAGCATAAGTGGTCTTCCTCCTTTTTTCCCTATACATGGTCAAACACTCCTAAACCCCTGACCTACGGAGACAGCTCTGGTGAAAGGGAAGATTTTATCTGTATACACCGTATACCTTTAAAATATACATGCAGAAATAAAAAGCTATGCAAAAGCTGGTTATGTAGAGGAAGCAACTGGGATCTGGTAATTACTGGGAGTTGGAAACAACTATTTACTCTTCCACTGAATAACTTAAAAAAATAATTCACCATGGCAACAATCATACTTCACAGCACATAAAGCACTGAATGCTGCAAAGCCTTTTCAAAATGAATTATGCGTCAGTATGTAAGAGGCACTTTTTATGTTACTGCATACGTATTTCAACAAAATCTCCTTTTGGACTCAACTGGCATTTGCCTTTTTAATCTGCGCCACATAACATCTACTTTTCAGACTTCTGTCCGACTCAGATCTCATGGATCTGCAATGGTTGAAGGAAATACAGTGTTAAGTCTAGGCAAGAGAGTGATACAAAATAATTAATACAGTGGCCTTATGTCATGCTATCACACTGCTGTTAAATGCCTCCTGAGAAACGTATCAATTGGTGTTACTGGTATCATGGTACTACTTCCGAACCTGTACAGGAAGTACAGGAAGTAGTCTAAAAACCAAAAACAAAAAGTAAACTGTCCTCTTAAACCACTTTGAAACTCCCACTGTTGTTGGAGACCTAAATATCTCTGGGACTAATCTTAACTTTACTTTCCTTGGCCATGAACTTAAACAGACGTACAGAGCAATAGCTTTCTTATAAACCACACACAGTCCTTGGCCAGTGAACATACAATGCCAGAACAACATTAATACTTTAGCTCATTATAGTTATCTACAGCAGCCTGGATAATAAGAACCCATTAAGAGCTCATATGGGGAACAACTCTACCAGGATTGATGAGATGTTAAACACAATACCCTGGGATAGTAGGAAATTGCAACTGTGCAAGTGGATTTGTGAAAAAATATTTACTTTTGTAGAAGTAAGGTACCAATTCAGTGGCTGCACTAGGGTATTGATAGCAAGAATAAGCAACAGCTGTCAAGGCAGATTCTCTAGTAAGAGGTTACAACAAATACAGGAAATTACAACATTAATTTTTAATGGATACTTGTCAAGCTGTGTCCTGTCCAGAATGCAGGTGATGCCTTTTAAAAATTACTTTAAACTGCAAAGTTGCATCTCATTTCCAAAAAAATTTTGAGAAACTTTTACATCTCATTTGAAAGTGATCCCATGCCTCAAGGTTAAAATTCGGAATAAATTTACCCAGAAACATTAAAGTTTCTAGAGTTCAGTTGTATCTCAGCAGCACAGAACAATCAAGCACATGGAAAGATCCATACAGTGATACTGGTAATACAGGGGCCCAGATTCTGAGGAAGGAATTTGCAACAGGGATGGAATCAGAACTAATACCTACTAACAATACATAAGGCAGCAGCTCATCTTATGTATATTGCACTGTAGGAGCTTTACATCAATACAATGTTGGAAAAAAAATAGAGAGCATCCTCATGCTTCCTCCTACAGATGGAGTGCTGCTGTTGGTACTTGATTTAAGTGCAATCAGGTAGGCAGCGCCCTACAGGCACCACAGGGAGGACCCACCAGCCAGCTGAGCCTGGAGGAGGGTGCAGTGGTCAGCACTGGACACACAGCAGCACAGACACACAGCTGCAGCATGGATAATCAAACAAGTGCTGTCTTTACTAGGATGGATAATAGAAACTCAGAAGAGAACAGGGGTATAAAGAAACTCTCCAGAAATGTCTTTACACTCCTACACAAATGAGCATATAGCTCATTACACTATTTTCTTCAGCTGAATTGAATGTTATGTTGAAAAAGAAAACCTAACTTTAAATTTCCTGCTATCTGTAATGGCTTTTTTCCCCACTGTTGCTTGAATTGCAAAAAAAATTGTATTAGTTACAATTATGAAAAATGGTAGTATGTTGTTGTCTCTAGAATGCAAATATAAATGATCAGGCTTTGCCAGGATAACAGCACTAAGGCAGCAGTGTATACACATAAAATCATATATGCATGCATCCAGTGTAGTTCAGCTAAAGCACTTTGAAAACTGAAATATGATACATATACAAATTTCTATAATGAAACCATATTAAAATTAGACAGTGCTTTGTAATGTCTTAAACGCATTGTTCCCTACTTCACAAATTAGCAAGTAACTTCACCAAGGAAAGCACGTAAAAAGTGTGGAAGCAGAAAAGTACACTGCCTCCGAGATTTTTACTCACAAGTGGACGCATCTAAGGAAGATTTAGGTTAAATTTAAACCAAAGTGATTCAGAACAATTAAAGTTAATCAGAAATTACCCTGTGATAAGACTAATGGTTGCTCAGGCTAATAAACCTGAATAAGATTGAATAACTATCCATGAAGGCATAAAAGAAATTAATTGCTGCTTCATTAAAGAGATTCCCTTATTGTAAGTAATTCCCAATGCATTCCAGTTAGCACTGGTAACTATTTATGATCCCAGTTCAATCTGAAAGATGTAGGTTACATTGGAATTTTTACAATCTGATAATGGTACACAATGCAATAGCTAGTAACTAAGTACCACAATCACTGCAGTATCAGTAACTTTAAAGGGTTCTGTTTTGTTATTAGCATCTTAAAGCTTCAGTAAGCTCCCAACTACTATTCCATATATTTTAAATATCATTGAAAACCAGCAGATGTTTTAAACCACAACATATTTCCTCAGTTTGAGATAGTCATAGACACCTTAATTCTTGTGGGAAACATCACAAAACAGAACACCACTATTTCCAGGGAATCTGCAAACACTGACCATTACTGGCCATGCCTTTCCAGCGCTGAAAGCAAATGTTCAATTAAAATATAAAAAAAATTCTCAATAAAGTATTCATCACTAATCAGATGCTAAAATAAAGTTAGATTTTTTCTGGTTTTGTTTGTATTTTGACATTAATTTCAAAATATCCTCACAAACAATTTAATTAAACTTTTAATACCATCACAACTCCCTTTGCCCTCTTCTCCCTGACTATTTGGAGACTTACTTTGTTTAGAAACAGTGCAAAATCTGCTGCTTAACAAGTAACCAGCAACACCCCCTCAGCAATGCACAGGGATCACAGCCTTGTTCTTACTTAGTTCCAATTCATTCACAGAGAGAACAGGCCTCTCAAGGAAAGCAAAGCAAAGAAGAATTTTTTTGGGCAGCCCTCAGAAGATAGCATGAGCCAAATAATCAGGAAAATAGTTCTTGCTACAAGTAATGCAACTGTATTAATTGTTCACCTTCTCAGAGACATTGCCACAAATCAGAGACTTTGTTGCCACAGACTAGCACATACTGGAGATACTCCCACGTATTGCGAGTGAATAAATCCAGGATCAAATACAAAATTACAAATATCAAGCATATTCACAATCCACTAATATCAGGTTTACATGGATTTTATAAATGAGAGAAAGGTCTAGGTTTAGTTAACATGACAATACCCACAAGAAACCATCTTACAAAGAATGCAGAGCTCATCATCTTCATACCTAGATTAATAAATTCATAAAACTAATTCAGTCTTTTAAAAATAAACCAGGACATTTTGATTCAAATCCAAACAAATGCCAGAATTTCATGCACAGACATGTCTCCTCAGTGGTGTATTGGAATTAAAACGGGCTCCTTCTGCTCACACTCCAGTATGTATACCTCTCACTTCAGTATACCACGTACACTGTAGAGTGAAAGAGACACCAAATTTTACAGTGCCTGCATACAACAAGTTATCAAGGCAAACCAGCAAAGTTAAAGTGAAAACTACCTGCAGAGCCACTCAGATACTAACAGCTTTTCTGGTTAAGAATGTTAAAATTACTCCCCCTTTACAATTATCTGTACAAAACCCAGGAGCAATGCAAAAGCAAAATAAGGACAATAATTTTCACCTTGCAATGAAATAGAGACAAAAGGAACCAAAATGTGGAAACAAATATTTGTTCATAATCTACAGATTTTGAAGTGAAGTGCAAATAAATCAGCTTTTCAAATCTGTCAAGCTACAAAGTGTTCTATCAAGCACATGCAGTTCCCTCTGCAAAACTCACTGGAGTGACCACACACCCAGAGAACAGACAAAACTTGTCATTTGAGGAGACTACATCAAACCTGAAGCATGCTGTTAAGCTACCCAGCTTGGTGAAAAAGCACCCACGTGGCTTAGCCTAACTGTACCAGCATCAGCTGTATCACCACTATTGTATCTTCCCCTATATGCCACTGCATTCAGTCAGCATACACCCTGAGCTTACCTTTACTCACAGGTGTTAGGATGTTTGTTTCATAACAAAGGTTGCTTTTCAACAACGCCGATAAAATATTGTCTCTAACCACTAGGTGTCAGCAGAAGAAAGTGCACAGCCAAAGTCTTTGATGCAGGAAACCTGAGTCTCGTTTCCCCTGTTACTAGTATACACACAACTATTAAGTGCCACAAACCACCTTTACACACACAATAATAAAATAACTATTTCTGTTGAAGATTACCTACTTTTGTGAATTAAATATTTAGAAGATAAAAACATTCCTTCTGCAAAGAGCAAAAGATCAGAAATTAAGGAAAAAGTCATTCAAGCGAACAAAATCCTCACACTAGTGCTGCTGTCAGAAATTTAGGTAATATTCACAAAGATAACAATCTGCCTCAGTACAGC
Source organism: Psittacus erithacus (assembly GCA_009867235.2). Classification (NCBI taxonomy): domain Eukaryota; kingdom Metazoa; phylum Chordata; class Aves; order Psittaciformes; family Psittacidae; genus Psittacus; species Psittacus erithacus. Next base: position 96,353 of record WYDI02027638.1, on the reverse strand, counting down.
CAAATAAATACACTGCTTCCAACATGTTTTATACTGTACTTACTAACAAGAGGACAGTGGCAACTGTAAGTACATCACATGTAACAGATATTCTTCCACACTTAAAATCTGGCTTTAACACAACTACAAAAAACAAATACACAGTAGGAAACATAACTGAACCTCATCACCTAAATCTTATGATTAGACTTGCAAACTGTAGTATCTGGATACATCTTTACAGGCAAAAGTTCTAGTTACTGAAAACATCAAAGTTTATGGCAACATTAACTCATACACTGTTGGCTTACTGGTTCATATATACACAAAATGCATTTGTATCTTTAGAATAAAAGCTTATGAACAGAGTAGGAGCTCTTATTATGCTGAAGTATAATGTGAATTTAAAGTCTGCTCTGTGACACGTTCTGAGCCTACAGAGAATAATGAAAAAAAGTTTCACACCACTTATCCCAAAAAGTCAACTTGTACTAGATGACATGGACTACAAAATTAAATTGTCTTATGAGACAAAAAGTACCAAAGGAGGAAAAGCCGCTGCTGCTTTGAATTTATTCCCTAATTATAAATTATTTTAAATGAACAGTCACATTTTTCAAATTATGGGACATCAAATCCAAAGAACCACATCATGTTTGGCGTTGCTTACGCCTCATTTTTACATGTGAGGGTGGTAAGAGAAAAATCACAACGGAGGTATTTGAAAATATGTACTGTTCTTAGAACATATTTTCTTTTTGCTTTTCTATTTGTCTTGGACACACTGAATGAGTTTACTTGCAACTATTATACCAGTAGCAGTTTCAAAATATTTTCTCCCAGACATTAAAATTTTAAAGCAAATTGCGACAACCACCGTGGGCTGTGGATTGTGATACATCAGTGGAGAGCAATCAAAAAGCTGCTGCATACACTTTAATATTCTTCCACTATTCAACAAGAACTCCCATCACTCCGTATCTCTACAAGATGTGTATCATGACCACTCTGAGTACCTGTTAGTGTGTGATCCACAAACCCAGCAAACTGAGTTCATCAGCTAACAGGAAATAACAATGAACAGAATTGCTGTATAGAAGATGGAACTGCATGAGAGTACACAAGACTATTTCAAGTGCAGCATTTGAAGTGCAGCACAAGAGAAACACGGGGGTTTAAATTACAAGGTGCCTTTACTAATTGCCAGTTACAATACTTCGTTATTAAATTACAATCCCATTTTCTTTTCTGAAGCTAGCAATACATTTCCTAATTGTTTTACTCATTACACACTACTGTTTGGAGTTTCGCTGCATCTTCTTAAGATCAGATTTTCCAAGTGTACTGAATTAATTTTTAAGTGTGATGTTCCTAACACTAACGAGAGTCTCTTGGCAATTGCATTTATTGTTGGCATATTCTAAACTGGAAGTGAGGTATAAAGTAGTTGTGTGACCTGTCCAATACCTCAAGGGATGTCTGTAGCAAAAATGGAAACAGAATGCAGGTCATTTCACTCTGACACATTCAGCACATGAAACACTTGCAAATTTTCTTTATCTAAATCTTAATATAGAAATGTATCATCAGAAATCGAATTAATTTAATGTATAGAAGGATTTGGCAAAGAAAGCCATGAAAATTTCTGCTTCCTGATTATTAAAATTGGATTTAATGACATGTTTGTGCAATTATGTTTACAAGTTTTCTTTTTTGGAATGATAAGCAAATCAAACAATTTCCTTTGCTTCCTCAGGACTGCTGTCCCTCAAAGTTGTACTTTCCAGGGGTGTGCCATTGTCAACTGATTTTGAATGTTCATCTTTAACATTCAGCCTTCAAAATACCAGATGGCATTTCCAGAAAAGCAATTTAAATTTTTATTTTTCTTCACAAATCCCTTAACTAGTTAATCTCACACACACATCCAGGCAAAGCATATACCAATATTCCCAGAGTTGCCTGGCAACTAATGGGAGGAGCACCGGAGAACAAGGAAGCCTGCATGGATGAAGGGAAGTCAGTATCTCCCCAGCACAGATAAAGGAGGCTTACAGCCAGCATGCCTTGCTAGTTTCATTTTTGTTATTTATATGTACAACATTTTAAACACTTCCCATTATTACACCTTAGATGCTTTAAAAGCCCAATACTTAGACCCAAACAATCACAGACAAGTCAAAGCAATTTATTTTTAATACAGACACAACACAGGGATTCCCCTAGTAAGCTATGGAAGGACTCATGCTGACTTCAAAAGTCATTTCTGAACCCTGAGTATGAATTGCTGGAATGATGCTTATTTGATGGTGATAACTAGACTGCTTAAAATTCAGAGCAAACTATTTTTTCCTTCTGGTTATAAAAATAATGACACAAACTATAGTACTGAAGAGACTTTGGTTACTGAAACATCCTCAACCTTAAGAAACACCATGCCTGTAGCCTGTTTTTTCCCTTTAACACCATGATTAAAATTAGATATATTATTTGTCTGCATGCAGATTTCTTCATTAATCTTCACAGAGCAGGAGAATGCAAAATACAACACCTCAACTAGTAAGCCTTCATTCTCACTCCACTCATTTAGCCTCCCCCCTTACACTCAGAACTCAGCTTCTCTCAGGGGTATTCAAGCTCTCCATTGCTATCAGCAATGTTCCATTCTGCCCCCAATGCTTGCAGATGAAAGAATGTATTACGACAAAAGTACGTTTTGTCCTTGACAGAAATTTTCTTGTTAAGCAGCCACAGGTCTTAAACAACAGTACTTCAAATGAGCATTTGTGGTGCACACGCTAGTTCCTCTGCTTCAGGAACAGGGATAATAGGATATTTTGGAAATATTTTATGGATTGCTCTGCAATTAGTACTTTTCATCCCTCATATATCTGGGACATATCTCATGACTTACACCTGAATATTCCTCATACTATTGACCCAGTCCCTAACTGACTAACAGCAAAAGATACACACTTTAAAAGGAATCCCCAAAGCACACAACAGCAAAACCAGAGTGTCACAAAACATGTGGGAATACATTAATTTGTCTGCACTGATTTGAAGTCCATGAAGCTACTTGCAGTAAGCCAGGAACAGATGCCTCACCAGAAGCAATAAAACATAAGATGAAGTACAGAAAAAACCTTCCCTTCTCAGATGGCACTTAATCGTTGCAAAATAGAGATCAGCTCTGAAACAAAACCAAGAGATTGAATTTTCCTAATAGATCATTTATCGTCAATAGTTGCAACTTCAGACATTTTTCATATTTCTGTAAAAGTGTAATTTCTTTACTTACGTTCTTAAACTTCATGATTCCATAAATTTGTACATATCAAAGTTAAGCATAAATAGTGTAAAAAGTATCTAACTACCTTTAAAATAATACAATGAATACCTAGGTTTTTCAGTGAGAGAAAACAGTCCATTCTGAAATAATCTCCTATGATCATTAATTCACACATTCTTATCATCTCTTGCCCAACTTAACTGTTTTCAAACCCAAGCAACTACCTTGCCGTAGTAGTTTTCTCCCTGCGTGACTGATCATGCTTGTTACACCTCTTTCTGGTTTGGAAACTGGAACACTGTTTTCACTACTACTCAGCCAGAGAGCCACAATGCTGGCCTTAGTAAACACAGGCTATACTGCACTTTGAAATCTTGTTAGTTTCCCCACCACAGCTGCAAATTTCCATCTCTTATGCTTACTAAGTTCCTACTTACAGGTTCAATTTTCAGGGCATTTCTGTAGCTCCCAAAGAAAGATGCTTGCGCTTTGAGAAATGCTCTCGCAACACCATCTCCAGTGGTTGTAGAGACCTTCTTCAGTCTGCTCTTCAGCGCAGAAACCTGAAATCACACAACGGGACCAGATCACTCTCTTATCAGAACCAAAGCTTGACATATTGGGGCACTGCTAAATGAAAAATGTGCTCACCACAGCAGCAGTTATGACAAAAAGTGACATGGTGAATTCAGAGTTGAATTTTTCAGCTCTAAAAGCATTACTTTTTAAGCTGTTTGCTTCTCTAAGATATTATCAGATTCTATTCTGAAACTAATAGGAAAATAAAAAGCTTCATTCCAACCTTCCCTCCTACTTATAATCCGCTGTTAATATGCTGTTGAGTACTCTCTTACAGGTAGTCCATGAAGTGCTGTGTCTTGGTTAGGATCCACGGAAGAATTTCAGCTAAATTATCATTTCAAACGCCAGATCAATAGGGAAACTGCTCAGTGCAATCAGGCCATCCACCACCACCAAAGCCAAGAACAGATTCTGTAGGACTGAAAATTGTGTTTGCCACAAATACAGGTTTTGTTGGTTTGGGGTTTTTTCTCCTTTTTTGTATTTCAGAGGAAAACACCGAAATGAGAGCTTTATTTGTGCCTATGGTGGGTTCCCCTGGCCGGCTCTCAGACTCCCACCCAGCTGCTCCCTCACCCCCCTCCTCAGCAGGACCTGAGGAGAAAGCACACAGAAAAAGCTTGTGGGCAGAGATAAAGATAAGGAGATCACTAACCGATTAGCATCACTGGCAAAATGGGCTCAACTTCGAAAAACGAATGTAATTTATTAAAATAGAGCTGGGTGGTGAGAAACAAAGAAACTATTACACCTTCTTCCCCTCCACCTTTTTCCCCTCTCAACTCTCCCACCTCCTCCCTCAGCCGCGCACGGAGGTCTCAGCCCACCACAGCTCGTTCCTGAGCAATTTCCCCCTCACTCTCTCACTCTCCTCACGCCCTTTCTTGCGCTCACTTCAGAGGGGCAGCGCCATCACTGCCGGGCCCGGGCGGCTCCGCCGCGGAACCAGCTGGAACCGGCTCCGTCCTGCGCCCACCGCCCCGGCCTCCCCTCACGGCGGCCCCGCCGACGCCTCCTCAGAGCACCCAGCGCAACACAGAGCACAAACCGCGCAGGTGTGCCGAGTCTCGAGTTAACAACGGCATTCTGGAGACCGAAGGGGGTTTTTCTCCCTGTTTCTCACTACATCCGAACCACCTGCGTGGGGATGGCTCTTCCCATAACCCTCACTTGCCCGCTCCCACTGGGGAGGGGTTTAATTACCTCAGGACTCACAGAGCTGCACTTCAGGCAAACACAGACTAGTAGTCCCAATACGGTTTACACAGACACCAGTCACAACTTAACAAATACCAACTACCACATCCACGCAGAGTTAAAACTACCACGATCCAGGTTACCTGAATAGTCTTTGTTTTCCATGCACACCAAGGGCTAAAGTTTTAGAGATTTATCCATCACTGTTCTCTCTGGATTATCCATGACTGTTCTCTGCCTCAGAATTTCTCATACATGCAAAAAGGTTGTGACTTAAGTTTGATGCCGCTTGTCTAGTCCTCAGAGCTCAGTAAATACTGAGCAAGGTTGTGTATCTATATATTATTGTTTGTGACAGCGTTTTTCTTTCCCAACACAAGCTGGGAAAGGAGATAAAAACCCCTTTCAAACACGAACATCAAGCTCGCTGTGCCTGCGCGGCAACACTTTCAGGTTACGTTAAATCATTAACAAATAGTTATGTCAGTATCAATTTTTTGGTGTTGCAGGCAGAGCCAGGACAAGCTGCGTTCTGAGCCATCTCTCACACAACACACAGCAACACAAACCCAACAGTGTGGGCACTGGCTCTTAAAAGGAATCCAACTTGTGCTTTTAGAGGTTTGCGGTCACGACATGTGCAAAACCTGAGTTTGATGGGACCTTATGCAGAAGACAGGAAGGAACCACAGCCCCAGAAAGAAAGCAGAAAGCCAGGAAATCCCCAGTCATCTTCATTTGCAGAAGAACATTCATGGCTCCGTAAGTATCCATATTATGAATGTAACAGAAATAATTCTATCAATAACTAGCAAATCTTCCTTTTTCGAAAGCACGTATTAACATAATACATGATAACAGATTCAATCTATCATGCCCATGAAACAAGCTCACTCCTATTCACTGAGGTAACATTTCTCAAGGAGCTTTGTTATTCTTGAAATGTAAAAGCTTCATCAGATTTTCAAACCTGAACAGCACACTTCTCCATGTTTGAAGGGGTCTGATGCTGAAAGGATGAAACACACGTGTATTTCCTGCAGCAACTTATGTAAACCATTTAAAGGTAGTTCTTAAAAGTGCAATAAAATGTCCATAGCTCTGAGTAACTTCCAAATCCATCTCAAACATTGTTAAAAGTGATTTTCACATTCATGTAGAGATAAAGAACTTGCCATTTATATAGAAGGGCTCTATGCTCCATTTTAGAACCAAGTTCAGGAAGCTAGTCACAGCCTTTCTGTGTTTCAGCTTCCCTATTTGGTATAGAAGCAGAACATTGATATGTATTTTGCTAACTCCCAAAGCTTTCAGATCATTTGTTCGCTTTTAAGACAAAATCAAACACTGTAGGATGTCTTATTTTATGTGTGTACACTTTTAATGTTCCAATCAGGATTATGGCAATAGGCATGTCATAGTGTTTTTTAAAAGACAAAACTGTTAACAACAACATACTTAAAGAGACTAACAAGAAAAAAATAACTTATGTTTCCTCTGGAATACATTAGTACATAAGACAAAGTAGATTATACAAGCACAACTATGATTCTTTCCGGCCTAAAGAGGCAGTAATACCAAAACCCAGGCTGTGACCACAAAGATGAAGATTTTTTCTAGCCAAGCAGGCACATATACATGCAGTCTATCCTGAGAGTGTTTTTAAAGATGATTTTTATACTTCTGGCAGTTCAGGTTTAAAGGTCCGATTTAAACTATCACCATGTTTCAAAATGCAATCTGTGCAATGCAGCATAATGAAATGGTTCAGTAAAGGTGCTAGTGGAAATTCTTTTAATTAGGTCCAAGGCTTTTCAGTTGTCAACATGAATACAGCAAGAAACACTTTACTACAAACACAGTGTAAGAAATCAAAACGGATTCACCTTTAAGAAAATGGCGCTGCTATAGAGTTGTAGCTTAGTGCTTCTTGCTGTCCTGAAAGCAGTTAATTTCCCACTAAGCGAAAAAGAGTAACACAGGCTTCCCACTTGTGGTAACTTGTTAATGAAAGGACAACAGCAGCATACACAAGGAAATTACTGACAGCCTGAGATGGTGCAAATTTACAATACACTCACAGCCACCTGATACACAAGATCTCTTTGGCCCAGTGCATGACACTGCATCAGGGCTTCATTTAATAAAAACTACAAGTTGACAGGGCGAGCTTATGCTTTATTCTTTGTAATATGAAGCTCTGACTACAACTAAGACTAGAAGATGACACTTATTTGGAAATACATGAAAAATCCATAAGGGTTGCATGAAAAAAAAATTACTACCCCCTCTTCGCTATTCCTTGCAACACAGACGGTGGTGTAGGAGACTTGTCAGCAGCAGATGCACTTATTGTAATCACAGTCCTTAATAAATCTCTTTTTTTAATATTGACTATTTTAAAAGGAAAGTTGACTTCCCAGGGCGTTCTCATGCTGCCAGATTTTCAGCAAAATATCAGAAGCAGAAGGTGACTGAGGGACAGTTTTTCACATTTCAAATAGTTAATGAGAAACGCAGTAGTACACACCTTGAGTGCCAGCAGGGACTGCCGAGGTAAACTGGGCAAAGAAGTGGCTTAGTCTGCCTCTGCTGGAACTGCCTCAGCGCCAGCCAGCTCGTGTGGCACAAATGTTAACTGGAAAGACACTTCACTGTAGCCTATACTCATTTGGTTCCTGGGAGTAAGAGACTAAAGAACAGTCCTTTCTAGATTCCCAAGAACCAATGGCTTAGGTTGCAACATCACTACCATTAAACTCAAGCACAACTCACTACCTGAAGCTCTAAAGTAACCATAGGACTCTATTTACTTGATTAAGATAGCTGTTCAAGGAGAGGGCAGAAACAGCTTTAAAGATTTTCCACTGGATTAATTACCTGATGGCGATGACATCGCACAGAAGATGTTTTTCCTCACTGTTGAGTATAGATAGATCTAATTTAGCAAAGTAACTTTTGTGCCTATTCAGTAGTGCTTCAGTTGCTCACTGTCCACACGAAGTAGCAAAACTGGCAGAACAGTTTGACACAAGAACCATTTATGATCATGAAACTCTTGAAGGTATTTTTAGTTCCTCAGATCATACATGCATCTATTTAAGACTGAGACCAGTGGGGAGACAACGCTCCCAGAATCTTCCCATCCTCCCAGGCAAGGAAAAGAAGAGAAAAAAAAAAAAAAAAAAGGAAAAAAAAAAAGTATAATGGATTGGCTTTAGAGTCTCCCTGCTGAGATGAACAACTTGATCCACTTACAGTTCCAAACACATGATGCATGAAAGAACTGACAGAAATTCAATTCTTGCAAAGAAGAGCAGCTGCTCTCTAGTGGTCAAAGCCAAATATTAAGCAGTCTGAAGGAAAGGAAAAGACCTAGAGGAGAATACTTCATTATCTAGGTAACTAAAATAATGAAACAAAGCTAAATAAGACATAAACACTGATCCCAAACATTAATTACACAACGCAACACGATTCAAGTTAAGGCTTTGTTGCGACAAATATTAATCCCAGCTGTATTTATATAGCAGTTGTGAAAAAAAAATACACCATGTATGCTATTTGTGAGCCATGCCAGTTAATTGAATTTGCTGGCAGCACTTCCTCTGCTATGCTCCAAACATCCTCCAAGATAAAATGTAGCTTTTAAATAGACCTGTGGAAAACTGAATCAAGAAATTTGAACTAATAAAACACAACTCTCTACTGTTATAAAAGTGGAGTAAAAGTAAATAATGAAAGGAAGGAAGTCTCTTAAAATTTATTACATTCCAAAGCTTGAAGTTCTGTGTTTATTGGTGAAGTCTCTTCTGATGTTCTACAGTGTGCCTACAACAGCTCCTTTAATGAAGTCTCATAAAGTCTAATATAATACTTGATTGTTGACAAATCATATACATGTTTGAGGCCCCGCACTCACTGTATCCAGACATTTCTTACATAATTCCATTAAATTTACAAGTCTGTCATTCCCCGGGCTGTGGATAATGGCGCGAGCGATGACCAGCTGGCACATTTGGATGCTGGGAGTGAAATCAAAATGAAAAACTATATAAAGCCAGAAAAAAATTGTGGAAGTAACTTTTATAGACTGAATGCCTGACTAAAGCCAAAATGTTCACAATCAAGATGGACCTTTCATCCAGAGCTCACTGTTTTCGAAGAACGGATCACAGAGAAATGACGGGATCTCACAGGAGGAGGTATATTCACATGGGGTATATTCACCATTACTCACGTTTTAACTCAGACAGATCCAGCTTACATTGAGCTCCCTGCGTATCAATTTTATTCCTCAACTACATATAAAAAGGCATAGATCTGTCAGCACAATATTTTGAACTAGTAAAAGAAATCCAGATTTCCCCCTGCCATTTTCTCCTAAACAGTCACCCTCTGGCTTAATTTAACTTCTTACACTCTTACATTACTGTTCTTCCCTCACAGCTTCTTTAGTGAAGATGATTACAGCAGCAAGTAGCAAGGTGGGTGTATTTTTCTCCCATTAGCAGGAAAGATCGATTATTTATACAACATTGCCACTAAGTAATTAAAAAATAAATAACTTACTAATAAAAATGTTGAATGAGAAAGAAAGTTCCAAATTATATGCACTGAGCAGGGCTAGAAGTGAACATGAAATAGTCCCTTTGATATCACAACTCAGGATATAAAATGTACAAAGTTCATGAAAGCTCACCTGGAAGAATGCACGGGAAAACACCCAGACAATTTCATTTGGAAACAAAAGGTATCAAAAAATGGATTCCTTTTTTCCCCCAGTGAAATGGTTTACAATAGTAGTACTTTTTCACACCACAAGGAAAGAAGTTTGAGGTTTTGTTTCCTGTTCAGTGGTACCATAACCGGCATGTTTTTCATTTATCTTTTTACCCACAGAAGACCAGCTCTTCAGATGACCTGAAACGATCGTGCCATTCCAAAACTGAAACCGGGTTGCTGCAGCATTGCCAGCTTATGTGAGCATCACCTAATTTTCATTAGGAGGCTTAAAAATATGACTGCAAATATTCAAACAAGCATTCTTTAACACTTCAAAACAGGAAAGAATTGAGGTAAAGCAATTTACTCAAAATAATAAGAGTAACACAAGACACCTGAGTTAGAAACCAAACAGGTCACAAGGACGTACACTTTGAAGTAATGAAATAGTTGGATAAATCATTTCATACATACCACATCATTAGGAAGACTCTGAAGGTCATCAAAAGGGGTTTCCAGTGTGTTGGTGTCTACATTAAGAATCACTACATCTTCCAGGGCCATGTTTCTTACTTTCTAAATATGAGCAAATTCAAGAAAAGGTAAAGGAAAATATAAGAATGAAGAGTTAAATTTTAAGCACAAAGAACACAAGTGACAGTGTAATATCACAGCATTACAAAAGCATTTTACAACCAACCAACATTCCTGTCTTTCTGTCACCATTTGTTTTATTCATTTACATTTTACAATGCTAAAAAGTTACCCTTCAATTTGCAGAGGGAAGTCCTTAATATTGTGCATACTGAAATTTCTGAAACTAGAGAGCTACTGTTTAGGATTATTCAAGAGAAGATTTATTTCAAACACCTCCACTACTGTTTGTCTTAATTCGGGTATCCTGATTGCACATTTTGCAGTTTCTGAGTCAAACAGCAACAAACAGTGGCTTTTCTAGGAGTTAAGAGCTGCAGTAAGTCAGGGTTGGGAACTGGTTTCCTAATTCCAGGTTGAATTTTAGAACCTCAATAGAGGCAAATTTACCACTGTATTTAAGTAAAATGGATGCTACCAGAGTTTAATAAATAAGCAAATCATTAAAATGAAAAAGAGCAAAGAGAAAAAGAACATCACCATATCCTGGCCACTTGATGTTCAGCAAGTCTAAACTCTTTATCCTGGATTGAGAGAAAGAAATGGCTCTAATCTAATTTTAGTGTTAACATCTTCTGTGACAGTACATAGTCACACAGAAGAAAAGTACAACCCATTTCTCAAAAAAGTGATCATTAGTACCTTTGACTTTAAGTGTCAAAAGCTATTGGTGATCTAAGCAAATTTAAACCTTGTCAGACTTTACTCCCCTATTTAAACAACAGTAAATGAATCACTGATATGAAACAGAGCAGCACTGAAATACTTATTTTAACACTTTTTCACTAACAGGAGAATCGAGGTTTGGGGTTTTTTTGACTGACTGATCATACATATTTAAGCCCTCTTCAAATAAAGCTTTGAAAATCAGTAAAAGTAGGACTATAGAATACAGTAATTAAGGAAATGTCCCACTGACACTGTAAACAAATATTTAAGTTCCAACATACCTATACATAGGACCAAATGCAAGTTACTGAGGAGGAAAATGAACAAAAGCATACTCCATTTTTAATTAAGGTTTTGCAGGGTGGGGGGAATTGTTTCCTTTAAAAAAAAGGAACTAAAGCTCTAAAACAATGGCAAAGTTGAGCCTTAGGCATCTAAATAATTACCTTTGGTTTTCAAGGCTCAGTCCTCTTGTCTATAAAGAAAACTGCTGTGTACTTGGGGGCAGAAGGGGAAGGCAACAACTATAAAAACCACTTTGTAGACATTTAATTTTAGGTCTTCCATGAGAAATGTCTTTAACTTAAATGGAGGAATATTACATTTAATGCTTCTCATATAAAAAGCACAAGCACTGCATGACAAACCAGGTACTTTCCTCTACATTTCAGGAACCAAAGGTCACTCTGGTGGCTGCATCTGATAAACTCTAAAGCAATCCAGGAGTCTTGCTCCTTCTAGGAGTCCGGAAGCACCAGACAAACTGATTTGCTCCTTCCTGTTTCAGAAAATTAAAAATCTCACTTATACTCAGAGGAGACTAAAAAGCTTCAACAAAAAGGCCTTGCAATGTACTTAACCAAAGCCAGAAGCTTGTCAAAATTGAGTGCTAGTAGGACAAGACAGAAGGAATTAAAACCTCCCCTTGATTCTTGCCGGAGAAGCAACAAACATATGCTTGAACTTGTCAATGGATGTTTTTGTAACTTTGATGACAAATCTGCACCTTCCTTTCAGCAAAACATCTTTTTCCGTAGCAAAGAACAGGCTTGTGAGAAGGGCTGTCTGCCACGGGTCCAGTACAAAAGGATGATTCTTGTGGTGCTAGGACTATAAATGCTGATCAGTGTAATCATCCCCACGCACGGCCCAGAAATAACTGCACTGAAAGGAAGGTTCTTTAAAATCTGCAGTGCTATACATTTACCCTGTGAAGAAGACACCATTACTTTAAAAGTTCCAAATACTTGTATTAGGACAGGGTACTTCCCTGGAGACAAACCTTCAAATGTAATAAAACACTTGAGACTAACGTGATTTACAGCATCTATCTTGCAATGCATTTGAAGAAATATAATTTTTCAGTGGTCCAACCGTGGCTTATCCTAGAGAAATGCAGACTGACCAGTTATTCCTAACCTGGTTTTATCATCTTTCTCTTCACTGTAATCTTTGACAAAGGTATCATCAGATAGTCATAAAGGCTTCTGTCAAATAATCACATGGTTCTTTCACCAAACATAGCACCTCTCAGCCCAGCTCACCCGGAAATAAAAGTATTTACTCTCTTGCTGGAAGTTTAGTAAAAATTCCCAGCATTTAACTGCATTTCCCACAGTAATCCCACTGGAGTCTACGAATTGCAACTCCGTGTAGATCGTTTTCACTGTCAGAGTGTGCGTTCTCATCATTTTCTCAAAACACAAAGGGACAGCCACTAAGCCATATACAGTCACATTCCATAATTCAACAACTCCCTGAATATCAAGCAAAATATTACAAAGTGATACCTGTTAAACAGAATGGACTATATTCAGTATGTTCATATTTTGCTGAAAAAAACATGAAGAAGCAAAGAACAAGAGGAAATATGAACATTACAGTTTCCTTACCTAATTTTACTACAGACTGGGGACTTTTGAGTCAACAGAAGTGATTCAGTGAAAATGTGCATCACATATCACTTATTGCAAACCTTTCTTAACCATCCTTATTGAATTACTTGTAGCCACAATTAATCATCTAAAAACCATCAAATTGAACTAACATCTACACCTGCCTTTTATTTTAAATGTCTCTTTTTAAAAGAGTGGAGAGGTATGGAAAGCTGGTTTAACAAGCACACTGAACCCATTGTTTATGGCCTCTATAAACATGGCTTAGTAAGAATTACTGACTTAATCAGAGAGAACTTATCTCCTGGTGAAAAGAGCACTTTAAATTTCAGAAATGGCACCTTTGCTGTGAAAATCTCTTAACTTTTCAAACAAACTCCAGGGGGCCTTAAACACCAGGTCAGTAAATAAGCAGCAGTTAGTGCGTCTGTCCGGCTCACAAGCAGCCAAACACTTGAAGTAATTTAAATGTTTTATGTGAAAGTTCACAAAAATACTGAGAAACTGTATCTGAATGGGAGTATGAATGGGTGCTCCTCTGTCTCACTCCGATCACATGGTAGAAGCAATATCATCAAAAATACTAACACCAGTTTCTACTAAACGTTATTTTATGATCGCTGTCTGCAGTTGGCAGGTTTGCATTTCCTACCATAAAATGCCCCAAGTTAAACTCCTCTCAGATGAACAATTTTATTGAATAGTTCACTTAAAAAACAACACCACCCCCCTCCTACCCCCAAAAACAATTTGCATAACTTCACAGTTAAATTGGTGCCAAAACATAAACCAAGTTGATTGTGAGGTTTAATAACCAGATACAAACGTGATCAAGGTATTGAAAAATGCTGTAACAGAAAAAAGGAATCCTTTTGGAAAAGTAAAACTCTTAACAAAGCTTAATATTCTTAGTAGCTACTTCGTACATTATATTTGAGATTATCATGAAAGTATGGCTCACAACAAGTCGAAAATCCCTTTACTTAATGGCTTGTCTCTATTTAGTTAATAGTTTCCCTTTACTTTCTTAAGAAAAACACCACAACGCCGCAGACAACAATGTGTCAATCTGGCTGCCAGAAGCAGGAAAGGCAACGGATATAAAATTTTATTATTTCATGCCCCAACAGCAGCCAGAAGGACTTAATGAAATCACCCTTAGATTTACAATCTGAAATGGCTATTCAGCAGACAAATCTGGTTAGGCGGGATGTGCCCCCTGACCCCCTGGCCCTTTGATCCGGGCACAGCAGGTGGGCTGCGGCCCCCTCCTGTGCATCTCCCACTCTTCCGCTTGGTCCCAACCTTGATGTGCAGTGCCCTGATCCTGCACAGGTGATTCTCAAGATCCTTATCACAAGCAGCTGTTGCCAACTGAGTGACAAACATCACTACTGCTGCTCTAACCCTGTTGTGCAACAGAACAGAAAGACCCTTCTACATTTACTGGTAACTCCACTTGGTACCATGGTATTTGTCTGTCTTAAAACTTACCCCTCAAAATTCCATGCACACATAATCACTTACTGAAACACAGGTATTATTTTCATTTTCCCAATAACTGGATAAAAGACAATTCCATCGTATTTTAAATGCACTCTATCAATACTTCTGAAACCATGTACAGCTACATTTATAATACTTGTGACTAAATTACATTGAGTTTAAGACCATCTAAGCACACACACATATATATACAACCCCTTCATTCAAACCCTGTGAAAAAGCTGACTTCTTAAGGAATAGCTAGAAAAGGCAGTGATTTACTTAGTATAAATGGATGGAAAAAGCTAGTTACTACTCCTCACCCCAACCAAAAGATGTAATTAACCATTAACACTACCACTGGAAGATGCCAGTGGTCAATGAATTCTCAGGGTGTCTTCTGCAGCATGGGGAAACCACGGGGCGATGTCACAGGACTAATCCCCAGCTGACGTAACCTGTTTCTCAGTTCATCATCTCGGAGTCTGCTCAGGGTAACTGGTGTATTATCAGGAAGGATCACAAACACTGCATCCTCCTGCCAACTTGAACAAAACCAGGTAAATATGCCCAAAAGTGCCTCCAGAATATGTGTGGCTTCAGAGGAGGGAGCACGCAGCTTTCTGCTCATCTGCCTACTATCAACATTACTGAGATCAGCTGCCCTGTCTTACTATATTGAACACAGCATGAATTCTGCTGAACCTTCTTCTAACATATTTACTCATACCAGGTTGAAATGAAACAAAAATCTGCTCTTACAGGCTTTATGATATCCACAACCGTCCTTTGTGCTTAGGAATAAATATCAGGCAAACATTCTGACAAATGCAATGTGAAGTTTCACACACAAATTCATCCTGGATAATCTTGCAAGAATTAAAATCCTGAAGCCCCAGAAAAAGCCCTCGAGTGATAGGAATGAAAAAAGAAAACAACCAAAAAAAGGCATAAGAAGTGCTTTTCTAATCAGAACTTTAACTCTGAAGGTTGGTTTTGTGCCCCATGGAAAGGGTGGGTGTTATTGTTACGGGAATAACTGAAAGCCTGGCACAGAAGAGCACGCTGCCAGCAACTCCGTGTCCGACAGCTGAACAGAACTATCCGCAACAGTTAATCAAACCCACATGCGCCTAGATTCCAATAGGTAGTCTACTAGGTCAAGGGCATTCCTCTTCCATCAGCGCCATCACACTAATAACCTTCCTACAGAAACAGTTGCTGAAACAATCGTTTACTATGACAAAATGTAAAAGGCTGCCAGCGAAGTTTGACACCACTCATAGCATGCAGGTCAATTTAATAGTCTGAACACTAAACCAGCACAGATCAGGCAGGTAGAAAATAAAACAAGATTATGAAAGGGACATGTTCATTTGATAGAGTTTCATTTTCCTATCTCATTATTTATCAGTACTAAGTACTTATCTTCATCTAATATGAATTCAATTAGTTCCGTAAGCATGTTCCATTATTCATGTGATAGCTTCAGCCTTGCTTATCCAACAGCTTATAAACTTTTAGCCTTCTTTGAAGTCACTTTATGGATTGCTAAATGGAAATCTTATAAAGAATGACTAACTAGGTGACGATAGAAAAGCTGAAAAATAAGTGCACAAAACACAGCTCTATATTTTCTACCAAGTTTTACCCTCATAAATCAGTTGAAGCCCTCTGACCTATAACAGGAGATTATCTTATCTCACTGGAGAACATTTCAGTCACAGCAAATTAGATTTAACAGTCAATGAATATGCTTGATATTTTAATCATAAGAAAAATTTGTCATTTTCCATTAAAATAACTGCTCCTTGTACAGAGACCCCGTGTAACATGGGAAACTGCAAACTAACTTTGAGATACAAAATGGCTTGGAAGAAAATCTTTTGAGGTGAGGGATAGTGTGAATTTAGTTTAAAACCATTAACACTGCTGCTGTACTTCTTCCAGAGGACCTGTTCCAAAGTAGGGAGAGCAAAACCCCACAGAAACACCACCAAAGCCAGAAAACTATTTCTTCCTTCATCCCAAAGCCACCCTCCTCACAGCTTGCTCCACACAAGTTTAGGCTTCCACTAACATTTACGCAACAATGACAAATTCTGCAATCGGAGCTGCTGCAGCAGAACCCTCAGCCTATATATAACTGCAATTGCCCCCGTGGGGCCCTCCAGCAGATAAAGAGTACACCTGTGTGAACTTCAATAGAGGGCTGGGGAATTAATCCCTTATCCTGAAACCAGAACACGTGGATTAACAAAACACTTTCAGAGATGTATTTGCTGAGATTTCAGCATTTAAAGAAAGATTAATACTCAAGACTGGCAGTAATTTTTAGTTGTGCCTTAAAAAATTACTTTGATATGGAAAAATTAGTACATTGTGTTTTAAAAAATACACAACTGCTGGATCATGAGGAAAAAAATGCTGTTGCTACTGAATTGTTATTCTAACAAATAAACTACACAGTTTGATACATACATATGAAGAAAAAGAGAGTAAGCTTTCAGCCTCCAAAACAAGCAAAGAAGTAAACTAGAAATTGACTAGTACATCTGACCTTTCCTTTGCCCAAGGCACAGAGAAATCACACAACAGATACAAGAGCCTCTGCATGGTTTTATCTTGCAGGGGAAAAAGCAGAGCTAATTGGAAGCTTCATTTCTATCTGGAATTATTCAATCTATCCATAAGAGCAGAGGGAGGAGAGAAGACAGTTTGCTTTATTTATTTAATTTATTTCAGAAGGCACTTTGAATCACGGTACTTTGCCAAAGTGTGTCTGTGTTCCAGAATCTCCGGCTATTCAAAAGCCATACTGGATTTAGTACTAAACAGATTTTTTCACAAGTTACTAAAATGGATAAAAACTGGCTTCTCCAAGAACAACTCCTTTTTTTGAGTTTTTACAGATGGAGTTTGGAGGCCTGCAGAGCCCTGCAATCTGAAACACGGAGACAAAGGGAGAGGCAATGGGTTTATGAAGCAAGGCAGGAGTGGGACATCACACAAAGCAACTCCAAGGTGTAATTATGAATTTTATTTTTCTATACCCATTGCCAGGCTCACCACGTAGCTCTTTGTGAGCAAAATCACTTGTGAGAGCTGACAAGCATCTGCACTGAGATATAAGCCCATCTTCTACCAGGTCTCTTCCTTCTTTTTTATAGGTATTACAATACACATGCAATCATTACCTGGCACAGACATGGGGCAGAAAGCTTCCTGATTAATTTGAAAAACATATGCTAGATTATTTCTTCTTAGACATTTCTTCGGTGCTGTCTATGCGGCATTGAAGGGTAATTATCAGAAATCCCTCTAACATAAGCATATGATGTGCAAACAAACGTACATGTTGACTTTTAAAATAATTGCTTATTCACTACCACATTGTACTGCAATTCTGTACTTTATTTAGCAATATAAAGGGCATAAAAAGTCATCTGTACCCAGGATAGTAAGGAAAAAAAATAAGGAAAAAAGGTCCTGCACATTCTATTGAGCTCCTCACGAAAAAAGCAACTTCTAAAATTACTTCACATTAATGCTGGAAAAAGGGGGAAGTGACAGCATGCTAGTCCCGGTTTTAACACACAGACATAAAGGATCATTATTACATACATACACCCCAGTGAAAGAATATGTTCGATCAGTATTTCCAGAGAAATGACACATTTTGAAGGAAAATATAAGTACAAATATTCTAGTAACACGCATTACTTCATGTGATGTAAAACTCGGTTGGGCGAGTTGTTACGTATCCTAAACACTACGCCTAGTTTTCCAAACACGGGTGTCTAAACCAGGGACACAAGTCAATTAAGTTTCAAGGGCATTTGCAACTCCCACCAGTTCAACAGTGTGGCTAATTTAAGAGCCTACACAGAGGCAGGGCTTTGTGGGCAGGAATGCCTCTTCCCACACAGAGCATACACGTTGTTCAGGCTTCCTGTGTAAAGGGGCACAGTTAATAAGGACTCTGATTTTCATAGGGAACTAAATTAATAGCTTATGTTGTCCTCCAGATACTTTTGAGGAAAACCATCAACTGTTTCACCAGGACTGGAAGCAAACGCAAATGTGCTATTTCCACTTTTAGACTTTTTAAAAAGTCACATGAATTACTCTGAATTGTTTATATGTGAAGCTTTCTGTGAGGGCTGGTCTGCTGCCAGCTTTGTGTTAACATTAACAGCAAGTTCCTTCTTTTCAGATCTTCTGAACATTAAAAAAATTACAATCTGTCTGCAAAAGCCTAAAAGAGAACTGTAACTGTCAACATTTTGGTTTAATATCGACTCTGCCTTTGTGAATAGAGTCAAACTAAGGCAGGAAACTGCTTAAGTGAAGCAACAGGATGGAGAGGGGATCACAACATGAGCTTGTCACCAACTGCAGAACTGAAAAGAAAATATGCCCAAAGAGTACCAGGTATCAAACGCCCCTGAGATTTAACATTATCATGCTTAACTTTGGTTCCCTCAGTACTCCCAAATTAACAGCACTATTTCATTTTTAAGCATATGAATGAATGTATAATTGCTGGCTCTAAATCATAAAACATAAAGTTTCAGAAATGGTGAGAAAGACTTACCTCCATCAAACTTAAATGTATTCCAATGAGGTAGGGCATTGGGGCACTGCAAAGAAGAAAGAAATCCAGCTTTACTTTCTCATAACACTGGATTAACACATCTGACTTATAAAATTAGCTACAGGAAAATACTGGGATACTGGATTAGATTTTGCTTAAAATAACAATATATATATATAATGAAACCACATGTGAACAAAATTTTATTCTATATTTGAATGACTTTTTTTACCCTACGATATCCTCTCACCACTGTAAGACTTGCTTTTTTCTTGACATCACAATTTGTAAGTGACTCAGCTAAGATAGGTACCTAAGGAGAACTGGTAAAGGATCTATAATGCTGCGTCTCTTTTCAAAAAACAAACAAAATGTGTTAATACAACATTAAAAATAAAAATACCCAGACTTTTTCTAAGAGTATTCTTTAGACAAACTGATCCTATTGTAGTGTTAAGTGGTTAATTTAATACATTAGACACATATCGTCCCATACCACAGGTTTTATATCTTGCAATATGGACACATTTAAAATAATTTATCTTTAAGTATAAATCTTAAAATATTTGCATTTATGAAAGAAAAATACAAAAAATAGTGTGGAAGATTCTGATGAACTCCAGAGATCCTGGGATATACATTGGATATACACACATATATATATACACACACACACATATATATACTAGATACAATAGATATTGGGATATACACCAATACCATCAGATCCTCCAGAACACAAACCTTAAATATACCAAGAGACTCTTTGGCCAAATTTGTAGCCTCAGACATAGGTGTCATACCACTGCTCTCAAACAGCACTCTTAACGTTTAAAAGAAAGATTGATCTTTTCTGTTTTTCCTTCCACGATGTTAGCAAACACCAACATGGGCTCTATAACACGAGAAGAACACTGAATGAAAGTTGTATCTTTGTGTATACAGTATTTCTAATATTAAGCCTATTACAGGACTCCCACTCAACTAATCAGGGAAAGCTTATATTTGCACTGCTTATTAGAACACATCAAAGAGGATGCCAAAGCTGCTAATTGCAAATATGGCATATACTGCCTGTTAAACGGAAAGCACACAGACAGACACAACTTTTAAAATAGCCTCATTTTGGTTTGGATACAGCAGCTCAAAGAGCTCATTTTCAATTTCAGATTAAAAAAAAAGAAAAAAAAGAGAGAGAAATGTCACTGTACTGCCTTGGATTAAAATATCTTCCATATTGCTTTTAGAAACTGGTACCTACTGCTCAGTAAGAGAAGTACACTGCTGAAAAAAAACTCCTGAAAGGCACCAGCCCAGCAAAAATCACTGCTTCTCGTTTTCATGAGAAATACCTTTTGAACCTATATTTAATGACAGGCATATTAATGTTTACCATGTTTATTAATAAACTCCCTAAAACTGCTACTCTGTTGGATGCTGTACCAAGAGATGGAAACAGCCTCTGTGTTAGACATTGCACATGAAAACACTTTTCAAAGATGCTAAAGAAATTTAATGTATAAGCCCCACACAAGTCCACTTGTGTGAATGCTGCAGTGCCGTGTATTACATCACAACTCACTGAACTGAGCGAGAATGTCCCTGCCCCAGCTTCACCCAAGACAGCACCTTATGACAGCCCAGAGAGAACATCAGAAACTAACTTAGTAGACATCCCGAAGGCTCTGCTTCCCGGGAATTTCACAGATGGGAACATTCATCCAAGTTCTTGGAAATTTTTCCATACAACATGGTACACACTTGCTACATATGGATCACTGCACACTGCCCGGTAGTTCTATTCGTCATTTTGCATGTTTGATTTGCGACAAACGCTATCTCTTTCACCCACATCTCATCGCTTCCAGTGGCCACATTCCAGGAGCAAGAAAATACCCAGTAATTTTACACTCAAAGTATAAACCACTGGGTCAGCTGCCAGCTGCACAAACGCTGGACTTCCCCATGGACCTGGCTGTGCTGCTCAAGACTCCTCCAGTGTACACGGCCATGAATGTGTTTCTAATTAAGTAGTTTCATGAACACGACAGCTTCAATCTCAAAAATACAAAGTCTGAACCTCGGCAGGAAGTCTTAAGACTGCAAATGTCTCATCTAGTGGAACCTTGGCTACTGTAATGAAAGGAAGCAGCAACAGTACAATATTCCAGAAAACCAGCCATTTATTAACATGCCCAAAAGCAGAGTCTGTCACCAAGCACAGGAAAACCTGAACCTGGAAAAGTTAATTAACTGTATCATATCCACCTTTCAGTCCTCCAGTTTATCAACAAAGACCAGTAAGAATGCCTAAACCTTTCAAGTCAGGCACCCCTGGTAAGATTCTAAGGACTTACAGGGAAGATATGGTTTAAAGTATGTGGATCAGCTCTGGATACAATGAATAATCTTTTCAGTTTTCCAGTGACAGACATTACAAATAAAGGCAACAGAGCCCATAAAACTATGAAAGGGACTGCAAAAAGGCTACAGTAACTGGACGTCTAAGAGCATTCTGAAATCTGTTATTTCTTTAAACATGTATTACTAAATATCCAAGGACTCCAGTCCTCCAGTGCTTAATGGGCTGTACAGTGCATACACCTGGACAGACAGGAGACCGAATGAGCAACAACTTGATACTACACAACTACAAAGAGAGGTTTTAGCATACCCACTGATAGGAAAAATAGCTCAGGTTTTGCTGAGGATATGAAAAAGGAAACTTTGAAACAGTAGCTTGATAAAGTACAACACGCTAGCTTTGCAAATATTTGTGTTTATGAAGAGGTTTTTAAGGACAATTCACCATGATAGCCCCTTTATGCTCCCAAAGGTTTAACTAAGCAACCATCATAAATAACCTCAATAAAATAAAATTCTGGTAAAGAGTATAAATATTCCCAATCAGATCTACCAAAGAGAATATATTCTTTTGTCATCACTCACCAAGATGACTGAAAAGGAAACACACCTAAAACCAAATGTTGAAGGTTTATGTCAGGGCTCATAAATTGTTTTTATCACCCTTTTTCTTTATCATGTGCTGATCATATGCCATTGGTTAAATACTCAGCCACCCTTGGTACAAGGGAACGGTGTGTGCCCTCTCTTCCCATTCAGAGCACAACATCACAGCTCTTCCTAACTGCTATTCACGTCCTGAGACATGAAACACTCAAGCAGTTTTTAATATTTTATCAGGTGAGATGTGTATTTCCAAGACTTTCAAGAGAACTTCAGTAAAACACATTGCTTGCATAAACGGGAGGAACACTCTGCACAACCTTTAATCCTCTGGGACCCATGACAGATTAAAGACTGCCCTTCAGACCAGTCTTTACCTACTGCTTGACACTTCATCTGTCTCGGGGCTTCTTACAACCACAAGTACTAATTACTCAGAGTTGTTTGATGGCAGCCAATATCCATGAAGTACAAAAGTAAGAAGTATCAATTTCTACTGTGTGTATTTACTGCTTGAACAAAATGCCTGCCCAAGTCCTCTGGAACAAAGAGAAAGGTTATTACTCCTCTTGTGCTACACAGGTTCCCAATGCAATCAGCGTTATTTATAATCAAATGAGTTATACAGGTAAACATCAAATCATTAAAGTAGCAATGCATAAGCATGAATATGGATATTGTGGACTTAATGGCTATATATTGCCCATTTATTACAGCTGCATTTTTACAATTTCTTTAATTCCTTTCCTTAGGCTAACTAGAGACCTCTTAATTATGCTCCCAAGAGGTGGGCAACTACTAATTGGAAGAGAAGCAGGTGAAATAGAGGGACATTTCCTCTTAAGTGAAAAAAACCCACCCTTAAAAAATACTGCAATTCACCAGAACAAGTAATGTAAAACCCAAGGATCTCAAAAAGGTTCATAGTTTACAGCTACACAGGGATTTGCAGCATTTTCCTTCACTGTTCCTGGAAAATTGATTTGATCACATTTACTAAGTTCATATCTTGATAAACAAATACTGACTTAATCCATTACTCTCTCGCACTGGCAGTACTTTACTGTCTAAGGCAGTCTCCTGATTTCTCTTCAGATTACTCTCTGAAATGCAACAGAATTCAATCCAAAATGTATTGGGTAATTGATGCAAATTAGGAACTTGATAGCATAAACTGGAATGAGGTAGAAAACATACAGCTAAGAAACCAGAAGAGCAACTACAAGAGCTTTTAGTGAGTACACAGATATACCAGGCTAAATCAAAATGCCGACCGAGAGGCTCCTGAGGAAGGAATCATTGTTTCCTGAGCAGCAGGAGTACTCAGCCTCCAGTTACCCCCTCCACCTACTGACAGCAGCATATTGAACTATATGCAGATTAAGAAAATGGGAGAAAGGGAGTTAAAAAAACTCCTGGAGAAAGGGAAACCCGCACCAATAGAAGCATTTGTTCAGCAGCTGTGCCAGGGTGCTTTAAGACGGTGGCTCTCAGAATATATTAATGCTGGCTGCAAAGCAGTCCATCTAATATAAAAGCCTGGTTTAATCACCCTAGAAAATATACTGTTGCTTCTGGTAAAAGCTCACAGAATAACCTGCGTGACAACACTCTGGGACTTAGAGAACACACTAAGCTGTGCCACCAATCAGCAAAGACAGGCTTTTCTTACAGGTTGATTTTAAACATAGACACCAAGAGCAAAAAGGAAGAAAACAGACACAGTGGGAGTGGTTTTATGCCACACGAAAAACAAACTGGAAGAAAAAGTGAGGAAAATTAATCGGCTGTTTTCTTTCACATCAAGAAATGTTTAAACTTCCAACAACCAAATAGATGGACAAGATCCGGCCAAATTTAAATAGTCATATGTGCTTGGCTGCTGATGCGCGGTGGCAGTATCTCAGTATCTCAGTAACTTTGGGCACCTGCTGGCATGTACTTTAAAAAAAACAACCAACAAACCCCCCAGAAAACGCAACAAACCAGAAACCCAACCCAACCAGCAGGGCTTCGTGTTTCCTCTGTTGCTCTGCATCCAAAGGAACAGGCAACTGGGCCTCAAGGTGTGAAATCTAATGATCTAATGGTAGGATTCCCACTAATTTCCAGTCTTCTCCACCTAAATTCTTTCCCTGGGCTGAAAATATACCAAAGAAGAGTACCTAATTAAAAAATAACAGTAAAGGATAGCCCTCTTCCCCTTGCTTCCCATCCTCTCTTACCCTCAGTGAATGGAAATGACAGGGATCAGACGACTGAAGTCATTCATGTCCACGGTACTCCACCACTAGTACTGACTCAGCCTCCTCAGTAAAAAGAGCAAGTGTATTGAGAACAAACATTTTGAAGATACAGGCTTTTGGCACACCTCTCTTGACAGCTAAAGGGAACTCTCCTCAGCGAGCCTGATGTCTCCCTTATGTGATGCTGGCCAAAAGGATCATCAGGTGGCAGGAGGAGAGTTAGTTACTGTACCTGTTCACTCTCTGCAAAGGGAGCTATTCTACCTTTTTGTATCTCTGGAAAGATTTGAGGGTGGCTGTGTCCCCCTTCCCTCCCCAGGAACTGCATCAAATTTCAAACATCACAACCATGAAGCTGTCAGTGGATCAGTTGGGACCTTAGAAGTTTCCTTTGTATGAAAAGTTTCCAGTGCAACTTAAGTGATTAAAAGCCAATACCCACAAGTGGAACAGACCTGTTTCAAAAACTTTCGAAGATGATGAGCAATGCAGTCTGTGCACCCTTCTGTGATTGTCAAAAGGGCAGGAGAAGATTCAGAAGCATCACACAGCACAGTCAATAAATGGACACAGTCAACTGAATGAACATGCTATTTTGTATTCATAAGAACTGAAGAATTCTCACTTTAAGTTTTGTTTCCATTTCAGCTCTTGAAAATCCTTATGTCACATGTGCAAGAGAAATAACCAGGCAATAACTAAAATTAGACTAAACTCTTCTATTTTAAATAATCTCAGGTCATTTCCCTTAAGAGGCAGACACTGCAATAATCCTGCCTTAAAGAGGAGAGCTCGGAGCTGATTGCTCAGTGCTCCCTGGCAAAAATGACGTCTCCAAGTTCACATGGTTACAAAATAGATGGACTCTATTTTGAGAAATATATTTATAGCACATAAATTGTTGCTAAATTACTTATTCAAACAATTATAGTGTGTGTAGCTACCTCTCCAATTAAAGTTCATAGCTGGCTAAGGCAATCAGTTGTATTTGTGAGCATGCACTTACAATCTGCCTAATAATTCTGCATTTTTAAATCATACTTTTCACACACTAGCTGGCTCATTTGTTATATGGACAGGGTGTTATGCCATGAAAGAATTCATTCAGTAGAGCTCAATGACATGTGTCTTTATTTCCTTGGGTACACTGCCCAAGTGTTTGCTTTTTGCACACTTCTGCTCCCAACTGCGGGATCTGGACTTAGCCCCTTTTAACGTGTCTTTGTCAGAAAGTCGATGAATACCTAATCTTCAAACCCAGTGTAAAAGCCTCTTGTGGTCCACATCGTTGTCCTGAAAACTCCTAGCAGCATGTACCTGAAGAAAAAGCTGGCAGCAGCAGCCTTCATGTGTTAATTACACATGCGAAGCCCATTATGCAGAGAAAGGGCACCTGCTGGCAGTGCAAATGACTAGAGCCTGCCCTTCCTGCTCACCCAGTAAATTGAAGGTTCATTTCTACAGGAGATAACAGTTTTTAGATTCCGCTCCCTGTATCCTCGACACAGGCACATACTTAACATTTAAATCATCTGCAGAGGAGCAAGCCTCCTTTAAATCTACATGTTTCCGTTCCTAGCACTTCACTTAAAAATGCTGCTTATCCCAGCTGGTGCCTTAATCCTGTTTAAATGCAGAGAAAACGTAACATAGAACACTATCACTATTAAAAAACCAGCCAACCTCCACACTAAAAGCCACACTTAAAATGACACAGTAAGTTTAAGTTTGTTTTTCTTTCTGAGGACTGTTTAAGATGCTAGGGGGCAGAGGGAGGCTGTTTCCAAATCCTTCCCAAAAGTGCACTAAGCAGCACACTCCCATCAATGTTCATGCTCTCTGGAGACCTGGTGGGGCAGCAGCAGACTTGCCAGTGGAGAGAAAGGAACCAGCTCCCTGAACCTTCTCACTTCCTTCCCTCCTTCACCACTTGCCTACATGACCGTGCAGCAGCAGGTCCATGTTTGACTTGTGCTTCCCTTTCACTTGCGCTCTTGTTACCCTTTACATCCCTCAGCTTAAATCCAGTCAAGCTTTGGCCTTATCAATTCCATCCCTGCATGCCCAGGCAACAACTCCATTATTTCCCTAACAGGGCTTGGAAGTGTAACTGCTCCAAGGAGCCTAAAGCAAGGCCACTTCTTCTCCACTGTATCCTCTACTGTCAGAGTCTTAATTCAGATTTGAACACTTAACACAGATATGCTGAAAACAAGTTTTAATTACACAATATCCGCGTTGCAGCATTCCGTAATAACTACACATATTAGAGTATTTCAACATACTGATAGACAATTATATCTTGCCATAAAAATACATTTTGTTACTTACTAGGTTGGTTGCTTCCTTAATATGCCCATATATTTTTAGAGTAACAGTTGCATCATAAGAGGACTTCAGACTTACTATACAGAAATGTGAAAACTGCTGTGAATCTAAGTGATATGTATACATCTATATAATATATACACATACATATATATAGCCTTACCAACAGTAGTCCAATAGATGTGGGGGCAGAACAGGAATGTAAACATGCTGCCAGAACATCGGGTAGAGCATAGCTGCAGACCCATGAATGCAGGCAGTTAACTGCAAAACACATATTAAAACAGGATCGTAAATAAGACAAAAAACAAGCTTAAAAAGGTAAAGTTAGAAGAAAATCAGTAAAAAAATCAATTCTGCTTTCATATCAACATGCTATATTGAAAATACACAGCACTCTTAATAAAGAAAAAGGGCTATTGGTGGATGAAGCATGACTGGTTTATGGTGGTTGTCATTGGACTGACTTCAAAAACAGCTGAGAACATGATTCATTCAACAACCAAGACCTGAAAAGAACACCCAGTGTTCTATAAAGCAACAGAAACATGGAAATGAAAACACAAAGGGGACTACAAATACTAAAGGCAAATCCCCCCAGTCCTGGTAATAACTGTCCATTAAATAACATAAAACTGCACTGACATGATGACAAAACTGTAAAAATGTGGCATATGTTTCTTAAAAACATATCATACCAAACCCAGAGATTAATGTGTTATTATTTAAAAGGGATTTTTATCTAATTGCCCTTCACCAAATCAGTTGACCCACTGAATTTCTCAGTCATATTGTTAAAAACTCCTTCAGAACAGTTTTGATGCTGGCAGGTACTGAATGAAAAAGATCACAAATAGCAACCACAAGTCTGCCAGTTAAGCCGTGGGGAGAAACCTCACAGAGCACTGGAGGAAATTACATTTCTCAATCCTATTTCAAGCTGTAATTAATAATTTGGAAAAGAAGCTAAGCAGGATATTTGTCACACTCACTACGGATATTACAATGGAGAAGGTGGCAATCCTCACTAAGGATCTCTCAGCAAAAGCTATAGTCAAAATACTATACGAAGAGGGTATCAAACACACACACTTGGGAAAAGAGAAAATAAACACATAAATAAGAATACTCATACAAATAGACACATACAAGGAAAAGACTAAGAGGTGACAGGCAATCACATCCACGCTGACAGTGTGTTGCAGTTTAGAGTGTCTTTTAATCTCAAACGATACCCAGCCCAAGCACTGCAGTGTGTTTTGCTTGTGAGACACATTTTGAAAACAATACTCAGCAAAAGGCCACCAGTTATTTGAAGGTAGGATGAAATCAAGCATGTAATGCTTGTCTGGACTGTAGAAAGGAGAGAGAACACTGCTTACAAATATCAAAAGACAAATTCTAAAGGACTGAGGTCCTGTGGTGGCCTGAAGTTGTGTGAAATGAAAGACAATGGAAAGACAAATCGTGACATTAATCCTAATTCAGTTAGATGTGGTGTAACTTAAAAAACCAGAAGATCCTCATTATTATTGATTTCCATTAAGACAGACGAGTGAGTTATAAACCCCTTCATAGGACCACACGACTGGTAAAAAAGTGGTCTAGATGAGCTAATACAGTCTCTTAAGGCTCCATGTCAGGAAAATCAGCTACAGCCCTGGATGCAGTTTGGCTTATGTTCAATGCCAAAGCCTTTATGCAATTCCAGTGCAGTTTCTGTAAGTAACAGAACCTGGTTTTCAAATTACAATGCAGGTCATTAGTCAAGAAGATGGAAGACAGGCACATATTATATGTGTTATTTTTAAGCCTCTGAACAATACAGATCTGGATAAGCAGTGAGAATGCACCAAGGAACAGGGATTTTTTTGGAGAGGATTACTGAGCTCCTCTGCAGTGTGATCAGAACCATGGCAAGATATAGCAAGTAATTGAACAAGTAGCTGTTCAGTCTTTCTCAATAAGGAAGGTCTTTATTAGCAGGTGAACATTATTTTATGGTCCACAGGAGATGGAAATGTTAATATGCTGGGAAACTAATTAAAACAAAAGTTAGAAGCTAAGAAATCCTGAATTTATTCTATATTTTTGACTCATGAATGACTAAAGATTTATCCCTATCCCATTACATTTCAAGTTAGCGTTATATTATTCCTACTGGAGCAGATGTTCCTCTCTCACAGATGAGATGAAAGCCAGAGCCTAGCTCCAAAATACGCAGCAGAAAAAAGGGCCTGCTTTCCCACTGTAGTTTTTTCCTCTATATTCCTAAATCATTTATGTTTGCTGTTTCTGTTCTCCAAATCAAAAAAAGATGGAAAAAATACCATTTGTAAATTTAATTCTTACTTTAAAATTGCTCTGTCGGGATCAAATGGAGTATTTCCGGGCATTATTATCTAATATGGTTGCTGCTGTAAAGGACTGAACTCGCTAATCCAAGGAGGCCCCTCCAAGCCCCCCTCCCATTGGTTTTAAAACTCAGCAAGAAAAGATTAAACAGACATAATGCTCAACACTGCAGACATCTGAGCAGAACCTGTCACTTATTTTTGAGATGTACTCCCACCTTGCTATCTGGCATGAATTCAAATAACATACTACCACGGGTAAGCACCAGCACTGTCCTTCAACTCTGCCAAGATAAGGGCTCATAAAAAAGAAATAGCGTATTTGCTGGAGACCTCACCTGATTAGTGATTGCCATACAGAAACCAAGCACTTAATAATAAGGCAGCCTGAGAAATGCCCAACTGTCAAAACTATAGGAATCCAGCATTTAGAAATAAGATTAGTTCCACTGCCTCAGCTTCCTGCAGCTGTTGCTAGAGAATGTAAAAAGACAGCTATGCAAGAAAGACACTGATTCACTAATGCACGTTTTGTAGTTCTATATTTAATACTCTAAAAGCCTTGTTTGAGCAAATGAAATCAATGGGATTTTGGCACACATATAAAAGTTATAAAATGATGTTGAACTACAACAGGCCTCTTTCCAGTACACGTTTCTCTCTCTGATGCACGGCTGCAGTACATGGCTACAGATGTGCAACATATACTAGTAAACATACCATCTTTCGTGCTTATAAGATAATTTCTCTGCATTACTCAGGACTAAAAACAAAGTAGAAAGCTGAAGACTGAGCTATGCAACAATTAAGCCATGAAAGTAGGGCTGTTGTAAAGGCTGTGTATGAAGGTCCAGACTTAACCGTCAAGTTTTAAGGACAGAGATAGAGCTCTAGGGAAGGAAGAGCTTGTACATTTACAACAGAAGCTGTAAGGCTCTTATAGAACAAGAACTGTGCGAGCTTGTTGCAGCAAGGCAGCAGGAGGAGGGTCACATGGAAGAGGGAATGCTGGACACAAGGAAAGCTCGTTTCACTTTTGCAACAGCATGCTCCCACCAGCAGGTGCTCTTTTACAAAGCACAAGGGTTTCAGGCATTTTGGTTCGTATCTCGTTTTTCTTGGGTAGATCACAGGAAACACAAAGAAATTTAACATGAATAATTGCTTTAACATCCTGAGAAATTATCTGAGATTCCTTCTGTAGGAAAAAGAGAGAAAAAAAAATGCAAGAAAAGAGCAATAATTCTTCCACAAGTTCAGTACATGCGGTTTATAAAACAGCTGATAAACACAGCCTCATTCAGTTACCACTACATCCTATTCAACTTAACTACATTATGGGGATTTCAAATTAAAATTTGAATTTGATATGACATATTATAGCACAGAATTTATTCTATTATAAAAGACTTTCTCATCCAGGCCTATTTCATTTTCTTGTTTACCTGACACTAAATTCAAGCCTCTAAGTATGAAGCATGCCACGTATCTCCAAGTTAACTGGAATTAACCACAAATAGGTCCCTTCCACTTTTTAGTTAAAAACCTAAAAACAAAGAAATCAATCCCCCTCAGCACCACCCCACCCTCACTTGACTTTGAGAATTCTCAGCTTGGTACGTTTCCAGTTACAAGGTCTTGGCTTCCGCTGAGCACAGTTTGAAATAAAATAATGCAGCTTGTTCCTACTGCTGGAACATGCAGAGCGGAGCGCGCAGGGAAGGAATCGCTGGCTCCGGCCCAACACTTCAAACCTGTCTTACACTGTCACTCCAATCTTGGAGCAGTTTATATATAAAGTTGTAAGATAAGAACACACAGTATGAATACCCCTCCCTACTAAAGAACCTGACATGCTTTTATCTTGGACAGAGGCAAAAGGAAGAGAAATAGCAGAAAGATAGGGAAGAAAACACAACCCTACTTGTGAAATGGCTCATTAAGGAAGGCCAAGTGACAGGTAAGTAATTCTTCTTCCCAGGCTTTGTCACAAAGGGGGAGATTAAACCAACCAACCACACCAATTCTGAAATGCTTTGGATGGCCGTTCTCCTCTTTGCCCCTCTGTGATAATTTACTCTTCTTTTCATTCTTTAGGTTTCTGAAATAAACACTTCCCTTTCTCCTTTTATTCCATTACCAGGAGTGGATGTATTTTCCCTTATTTTAGTAGGGAGGACACAGAACACCTGGCAGATAGGAAAGTTAAGATTTTACAAGTTTTCTGTGCTATGAAACTTCATAATACCTACATTCTTTCAGTTTAATGTAGGATTGATTGTAAACTGCTAACAATTATTAACAGGTCCCAGAGATTATTCTAACTCTCCTGGCTTCACTTACCTTTCAAAGCAATGTTGTAATAGTTATTCTGAGATTAAGTAGAAGTCCTACTCTTTCATTTCTCTGCCCTGTATCAACCCTTTCTCTGCCCTGTATCAACAGACCATCCATACATGATTTTATGTACATAATTTCAGACTTCCATAGTGACTGGAATTCCATGAAGCAGTTTTAGTCTCAAAGTAAACTGGGTTACGGTCATGCAGTAAAAGATTAGTTAAATCCACACAAAATGGAAACTGAAGCTTGTATTTTAGAAAGGACCACTCAAGTACTTAGTCCGTCGCACTAGAAAGCAAAATTAGTTAAACCATCTTATGCTCGTCATTCATAAAGGAAAGCAATCAATAGCCGTTTACAGAGCAAACAGAATGAAAACTGAACATTTTCTTTTATAAAGTAAATCACAATCTTATTGATGGATAAACCTTGAAATGCATAACACAAAACTTTGAACTGAGTCAAGCTGCGTGCTTGTTTTGATGTCCGGCCATTTTCAGAAGAGAGGACTCCAGAGTATTCAGCAGCTTTCATCTCTCAGACACTTGATGGAGCCTAAGTAGCATTAAGGCTACACCTTACCAGACAAAACTGCAAAAATGTGAACTGTCAATGTATTTTAGTCCATCCAGAGAAGGTCACTGGAACATCCAGTTGACAGTATTATGATTTATCCATTTTTTTCCTGACAAGTGAATTATGAAAAAAGGACTTCACTTCAGCATAAATGTTTGTATATTTATGTACTAAACAGCCCCAAGAATTCCTGCATCCAAAAGACCATTTTTCATTTAATCATTAGATACCATCAGAGGTTATGTAAAATCATCCCATAGAACCACAGAATTGAGCTGAGGTTGCATAGCTGAGGCTGGAAGGGGGACCTAGAGATCATCAGATTGTGTCTTACATATGACTGTCATCATAAAGAAATACTGTGAATAGAAGAAATTACTCTGCATTTTACTTACAGTGCTCAGCTTACTACAACAAATGAGGATGCGGCGTTCATACAGCATACTGGCATAGAGATGCAGCATGTTGTTGACATCAACTGCTACAAAATACTCAGTCAGATTTCTCTGGGAAGAGAAAGAATAATTTTTGATTCATTTACAAAGTGAATTTTTACAAAAATTCAAAAAGAACAACTGTCCTTCACAAAAAAACCCACCACATTTCATCCTCCTATTATGCTACATCCAGTACGTGGCTTAACAAAAGCAAGCAGTATGTCACCTTATGTCAGAGTACTTCTTAACTGCAGTATCTTTCCCCTAACTTTTGGGGAGCTAGGTCCTGGAATAAAAAAATGAATAATATTTCACATACAGCTTCTTAATGTGTAAGACACTTCTCTGAGAGAAACATCTTCTGTCACTTTTATGATCACCTTAAAGTTGACTGATTGAGTACCAAAAAAAACCCCATTTCACACCCCAACAATAAACCCAGCTCTCTTAAGAGAACAATTTTAATATGGCAAATTCAAATGTAAGCTCAGTCTATGCTAGAGCAATGCTGATAACGGGAAATACATATGGGCATTTAAGAGGCAATTTACAAACAGTTACAGAGGTTGTCTGAGCTCCTGACCTCATACACCCAGACACAGGCTTCCCCTTGGAAGACAAGAAAGCACTTCCTCGGGGTTGGGGAAATGAGGAAGGAAACAGAATTCGTGGATGCCCATCTCTGGTGAAGAGGCAAGATTCAAACACTCAATTTTACTTCAGTGATCAGTAGGTTTATATAGAATAAAGAAAATTAACAGCAGTAGAAGAATATTGTAAGCAAAGCACATTTGCAGTCTGCCCTTACAGTACAGAAAGATCAAGACACAAACAGGTAACAGTGCCAAAACGTTACATATACACTGCCTTGAGACAACACAGGTTCCTTCCATGGTTTTGCTGCTCCAAATATTAAAAAGCACCAATATAAAAAATACTATAAATAACTGAAGTTCAGGAAATAAAACCAAGCAAACTGCACAAGAGCCAGTTCATTCCCCACATCACCCCATCAGCCAACATCATCTATCCCTCACTACCAATGTAAGTGCCCTGTGGACATGCTGCAGTGCTATGAATGACTATCATTTACTAAATATTTAAGCTGTTTTCTAATAAACAGCAGAATGTGATCCTAAGATCTTTATTATGAAAACTAGAAAGCCACAATGTAGGTAACTTGATCAAAATGAACTACAAAAA
The DNA here is from genome assembly GCA_009867235.2 of Psittacus erithacus. NCBI lineage: Eukaryota > Metazoa > Chordata > Aves > Psittaciformes > Psittacidae > Psittacus > Psittacus erithacus. The sequence goes on along the minus strand of WYDI02027638.1, from coordinate 62,824 downwards.
AAGGAGTTCTGTGTGTAGAGGATATTTTCACTTCTTAGAGAATTAAAGAAACAAACAAGGGGTGGTGGTGAAGGACAAGGTAAATGTCCAAAATGCTGAATTAGGGAATTCATTAATTCATTTCCAAATAGCTTCTTACAGATACGGAAGGGTTGCTGTATGCTAAAAGACAGTCTTATACAAAAAGCACATGGGAGAGCAAAATTAGATTAGTCATGAATTCAAGTGCAATCTTAATCATCGTTAAATAAAAAAGTGCAGAAAAGCAAAAAAGCAAATATGATTTAGAAACTTAAAGAAGCTCAACAAAGCCTATTAGCACTTTTGACAGATCCAAAGATAACTCTAAAACCACCAATACTTGGCCTGAGAAGTCTGCCAAGATGCTTCATACTGTGCAAAAATATGTTCCACAGCTTGCTATCCAAACACAAAGAACTAAAGAAAAACTAAGCATTGTATTTGGAAGACTTTTGTACCACTGTGTAGATAGAGAAAAACTAAGCTCATTGTGATTAGCTTCAAACATGTTAATATAAAGCAATCAGTGAGGTCTTTGTTACTGGAAAGCTGGAGCCATAGACAGGTATATACAAAGAAGGGGGGGAGAAATAAGAAGCCAACATATTTTGCCAAAAACCTATTAAACTATCATGTACTTTTTCTGTATTTCTCATCCCATCTGTGCTGATTAGCATGATATTTTTGTCTAAACATAAGCTGTCTTCTCTATGGCTCTTCTTCCCCCTCTCACCCATCTTTCCACGACGCCAAAACACTGGTGCATGACGACACAATCACTGCAAATAGTGTGAATTAAAAGAATTCGTATAGCACTGAACGCCCTTTGGTGCCGCTCAGGTCAGAGGCATGGCAAAGGAACACATAATCCCCATGTTCTGCCTGGAGATGCAGATCTGCGTGTGCATGGACATGGTTGTAAGGCGACAGTATCCGCTAGTGAGAGGAAAATAGACCCAGGGACTTTGTTTGCAATTATTCTTTCATCAAGTTTAGCCTGGTGAAATACTGCCTTTGACACAGAGATGTACCTTCACATGGAAAGATTTGTAAGGATTTAGTCTTCTCTGCTCTCAGAAATTTGCCAGTGACACCTGTGAAGCATGTGGGCTGTATGGTAATGTATTGATACTGAGGAAATTCACGTGTTAGCTCGAAGTTTTATTTATAAGAAAGCTGTCATCTTTGAAGATGGAATTGGGACTTACACATGTATTTTGAAAGATATGTCTCGTAAGTGACAAAACCATGAATGAGTTAAATAAATACAAATGAAAGCGTTCCAATTTGCAGTATAACTGTTGTGTATTTTGTTTCCCAGGATTTAAGCCATTCCCGGGGCAGTAAAAGTGGGATTTTCAAAAAAAAAATAAAATTGGGAACAGGTAACCCCACTCCTCTCAAATGTCACTGAGAGAGCTACAGAATTCCTTTATGCTTCTTTAAAAGTTCATTCCTAGATCAATCATCTATCTGATCATCCGCTACCTAATACCAGTAAACACACATGCACAGTGACTTGACATAGGAAAAATATATCATGTACTTTTCTTCCTCCATCATCTAATGAAGAATTTCTCATTGAAGGAACAAGCCAATGAGCCCCCTCTGCAAAGAGCGAAGCCCAAACATGGATTATAGCTCACTTATTTTAGTCTGCCCTTGAACAGCTTCATGGAGAAGACTTCGGCAAATTCCCTCTTAGAACAAGTCAACAGAATTGAGTCAGGTTTCCTTCTCCATTCTCCTTTGGAAATCTCTCATCTTATTTAAAAGCTTGTGTTCTTTCAAACATCACATAATCAAAATCTAGCATGGGGTAGGTGATCTGGTGTGCAGCTAACACTTCCATAATGCCATGATGTTGTTTCAGAGAACAAAATAATGACAATACACTTTATCAAATGGTGTAAATACAGAAATAAAAGGGAAAGGGCTTAAGAAAAACAGGTAGCAAAAGACATGTGTTATAATAGATGAGTGAAAAATCAGCCATTTTGAAATACAGGACTCGGTGATACAAAAATACACCAGAACATCGCACCAAGAATATATCATTTCAAACTGGTAACGTCCCTGGTATCTGAAACACAACAGATACTACCAGGGAAGCTGCAGTCTTGCACTGCATTTCCTTCAACGCGCCCACATTTATTTCTGAAGTCACAAAACATTTACAAATCTTCCATATAACTTTAATCTTTGGGAAAAGTCAATGCTTAGCTGCTACATGAAAGTGTCCACACTAAATGCTTTTGTGACTCATTAAACATATTGATCTGACACAAAGTCAGATAATAAAGTTTGTTAACATTCCAAATAGACTTCTGCGCAGCTCTCCATTAATCATCACATACAACTTCAAAGTTTGGCACAACTAAAACTTTTGCTAATACGGGTTTTAAATGTAATTACTGATAAGATATGTAGAATTTTGAATAAATGAGGCCAATTGATTAAAATCCATGAAGATTTATGCTCATTTAATGTCCTTGTATTATTCCCTAATGTGCTCCAATTCCACATGAAAGTTGCATTAACAGGAAGATAAAATACATATAAGAAATTACACATAACTCATTAGAAAAAACATAAGCAAGCAAAATGCCTGAGACATAGAAATCAACTGCAACAACAGTTAGATCAATGGATCTGATTTTTAACACTTTTCTTTCTTACAATGAGACTTAGCTTTTTAAATTTAGGTATATGTGTGTGCATATGTATATAAGTACAGGGGCACATATATTTGTTAACTGAAATGTTTTCCCTCTTCTGTTCCCAGAGATGCCCTGGTTCCCCCCAGACACTGCTGAGTGCACCCTTGGCAGTGACGCGGCTGCACAGGATACCCAGGAAACAGTCACAGCCCCTCTGAGGCACATCAGCACCACTCAATGATTCAAAGAGGATGCTTTTTAGCATCACATGGCACTCCCTCCCACCCGTGAAGGCTGAGCGTTCAGCTTTCAAAGGGTTTCCAACTCCTTCTGGCCCAAGGCCTCTGCTTTTATAACAGCCTTTGATTCATGAACATTCATCATGTCTCCTGCTCAAGCGTTTAGGGAAGCTGACTCATACCTTCGAATATAAAGCGAACATCACCAGCAGACATAACCAACAGAGCATAAATATAGCTATACTTCCTGAAGCCTTTACTACATACTGTGTTATTAAGCTGTTCCATATCAGTTAAAGCAGGTCCAAGGCAGACAATCTACTTTTAATCCCTGCTACTGGTTTCTTACCATTACTAGCTCATTACTCTCTGCCTTCCAATTCACCAGCCCATAAAATGGAAATAAGCTTCCTTCCTTGCTCTCCAGGTGATTTGAGGCTTATCAAATAAAAATTGCTAAAGTTTGAGCAGATTAGCATAAAAGAGATGAATACAAAATATAAACCCTATAAACAAGTTAACTTCATGTGTGGATTAGGACAGGATTTGACCCTTGAATTACTCCTAATGTATCATATTTCTACAAAAATGAAGTACCTGAGAAGAAAGAGCGCATCTATTAGATTTGCTGACAGGATACATGTCAGTATCAAAGTCTACAACACAAAAAAAGCTACCAACAATGTTACAACACAGAAACAAAAAGCTCCAAATGCAATCTGCTACACAAATCATCCACAAATGAGACAAAATCTCTTGATCATTCCCTTTTCTTCTTTTCTTTCATGCCATGAATTGAGGTATACGGTGCTAAGGCAGACAGCAAAATATTTGAGAAAGGAAACAGAGATAAGAGGCATAAAAATTTGGCTAAGAGACAAGGCAGGAGCATAATAAAGAGTATTTAAGAGAAGAAGATGCCACATTGTCTTCCCACAGACCTATCATCTGGCTAGAAATCTGAGGTACACTGAAACATGCAAGTTCACTTCAACATCTAGCAGTATTTTACAGAACATAATCTATTACTAGGCCAAACAGAGGCAACATGCTATCTCTTTTGCTGCTGACATTAAACAGAAAGGGCAAAGTGCATGGTCCTCTGGAGTACTCACATTTTCAGGTATACTTGGAAGCTCCCTGGTGTCAGGCACAGTAAAGTAAGAGTGCTAAAAAGAAGAGCAAATATTTATTATTGCAATATTGTCAAAAGCAATCTAAATGTATTGCTTGGTATCAGTAACAGCAGTAATAGCAGTTGCTCAGCTAAGTAAAAATGACAGAACATTTGTTACCAACTACCAGTATGACTTCTTTGTCATAGGTTTCAAAGCTGGATTCTCAGATCACACATGCAATATGAAATGCATTAGGACAGAAAGTATCAAATGCTTCTGAAAAGTTGTATTCCATTTTTTTGCTCTTCAGAGACACCAATGCAGACAGACTCACACAATGTATGACATATGCCAAGGAAACTCCAAGGCAGTCTATAACTCAAGACATCTTTTCCACATCTTGCATGACGCACTACAGGAAACATCAGCACACAGGTCCCTTTCTGACTTTCAGCATCCTTAAATTTCATTCAAGAAAATGGTGAAGTTACAGAAATTTGCTGAGAAATTCTCCCTAATTTTTAAGTTCTATGCCTACTTACCTGAAAAATATTATTAAAGTTCTAGGTCACTTTTATATGCCTTAAAAACCACAGTTTGAAAGACCATATCTCATAACTCATCATACTGCTACGTTGTTTAATAGTCTGCATTCCAAAAGACCAGGTTCACTCTAGTCCCCAGTCTGACCATGCATGACCTGCACAATCCTCAGTTAGGTCTTTGAGAAAGAAAGAGAGAAAATACAACTCAATCGCTTCTGTAAATCAACACTGTATACAATTTAGATTCTTTTTAAGATTTTCATGATTTGTCTTAGGGCTACTGATTAATTCCTCGCTGAAGCTTTGAAGGTGGTTATATTCCTGGCATAGTTCCACAACTGGCACAATTTTCTTGTGGAGATATATATGTGTGTGTGTGTTGTGTATATATATATCTCAGGCATTTCAGTGCTTCATGAACAGTCTATAACCCGAAATAGCAAGCGGCTATAACAGCCACACTGAATATAGACACTAGATGTATAAACACCATTTTTCGCTTTTTGATCTATCACTGTTTCAGTTTAGTTCAAAAGATGCAATGCAAAGATACAGGAACAGTATCGACAACTATATCACATATAGGGACCTCACCCTGACCCCACAGCAGGCTTGTAAACAGTCAAAAGAAAATGTGTAAAGACACCCCAGTGAACAGTCCCTTGGCTGCTTCTTTTATATCCTTTCTTGCTTCATCACCCATGAAATGTCTGAGACAAGAGGAGACCAGCAGCATTCCTTGAAACCACTGGTATGAAAAACCTGAAATATCCCAACTGATCATTGCCTTTTGAGACAGCTCGTCCCCTAAACAGAAATGCTGTTCAGAAAAGAGCTTGCCTCCAGAGGACTGGGACATTGCTGCTGCCAGCTGGTGACCTACTGAGGCCAAACAACTGTTACCTGTCGACTGACATTACAGGGTGAAGTGATGAGAGTAAGCTGCTTGTTGCCAAAAAGTACTTAAGAAGGAGCAAAGGAAATGAGAGGGAGAAGAGAACTGTGGCTGCACACACCACTGGTTTCCATGTGAACTCTAAATGACTAATTGGCAACTGCAGTAATGTGCATCTCAAGTAGTTTTTCACTACAGGCTGGAACACAAAGTTGTTCTGCAAAAATTAATATGAAGACAAAAAACCCAAACGACTAAATTCCAAATACAGTCACATCACTAAAAGCCCACATTTCTATTCTTTCAGTTTTCTTTAATTTTCCTAGAAGATATAAATATTAAATAAGTCCTTTTTTGTGTGAGGTTTTTTTTCTTGCGGGGAGGAAAAGGAATCAAAAGATGTGATAAACAGCTAATACTCGAAATGCTGCTAGGACAGGTAGGTGACTGTTTGCTTTCCAGCTTTGTCCCCCTTGCATACCTGCAAGATCTAGGAGTTCTGCAGAAGTGTGGGCAATAAATGTCATGTTGCTGCTCTGTGACCTCTTGCAGGTCTCAGACGATATGGTGAGAAATTTCCATGGGGAATATACACAATCTTCCTCCAATCAAAGAACAGCATTTCAAAGACATTTGAGGTTAAGGAAAGGGAAACAGAGGGCCCCAAATGTGAAAAGGGGAATTTCACAGCTCTGTGTCTTCCCAGGAAAACAACATCTGTGTACCAAGTTCCAAAAAGGAGAATTGCTTTTGACATTCCTCTATTGTGATACGTAATGAAAACTAAACACCTCACTTTATGTCTCTCCCACTTCACTTACCACTCCAAGATGAACAGAGGTTCCTGGCTCAGGGATGGCAAGTTTATGAAATGTTTCTAGGAGCTCACTCCTTTGACTATCCTGAAACAAGAAGAAGGGGAAAAAACCAGTAAGAAGAATATTAAGTAGGCATTGCTGTAACAAGCAGAATTCCAAGGCAGAAGGGCAATGTTTGTGGAATTGGGGGCTTAGAGAATTTGCAAGTGTAAAGAAAAATGTGAAACAGATTTACACATTACATTATGCAGAGAAGTTTCCTCTGAACACTGCGGTTTACAACATGATTTTTTAAGAATACTTCTTTTTTTATATGTATTTCTATATATTTCTGCAACACAGAGAGTCACAACCTATGCACTACATAGTTACTAAGCTCAGAGCAAGCCAGTTTTTACCACAACTTCTCTGTAACATCTCACTAGCTTAGGGTAAAGCCAAACACATATAATCCATTTGGATGAAGACGTGATCCTGAGCGCTTCTACCTTAAACGTGAATGATTCTGACAAATGCAAAATACAGTTATTACTACAAAATGGTAATAAATCAAAGCACCAACCAAACTGGAAAGATTATACTTGTAATACTTTAAATAGATGAAACCAGGCTAGGTGCTGCAATCATATACGTGATTTCTCTTTATCATGAATTATAATTTATAAACCTACAAGCAAATTTTAATGGCTTAGTTTGAACTGCAATATGGGAATTATATGGATGTGCTGAATACAGTTCAAGTATGTGCAGTGTGGATGACTGCAGAAAAACCACTAAATTGGGCCGGATCCACAGTCACAGTCTTGGACTTTATCTTTTCCCAAAAATAATTTATTTTTCAAAAGGCACTTGCCCAGCTTTCAGCTTGGCTGAATATGATCTTCTGTGTAACTGCATTGTGCAGATTAACAATTCACATGGTCATCTCTGATACAAGCACTTCTTAAACCAGCTTGGTTTCATCCTCTCTCCTTCATTTTATATTGGAACAGGGAAAAGGAAGATTAGTGCTTTACAATAATACCTGTCCTTTTGCTGAATAATCTGCCAAGACATTGAGCAGCTTATAGAAGACTTCAAACCATGGGAGGTAACTACAAAGAAAACAGAAAGGAAAAACATAATTTGCAAAATCTCAGTTATTAAATCTGACACTGCTGGTCGTTATGATACAATGCATCCTACCAACACCCTTCGCTGAACATGGCACTTCACAAATATCTCTTAGGAAAGCCACATGAGACCTTCCATTTGAGGGACACTGCCAAAGGTTGTGGCAACCCTTTCCTTTGAGGACTGAGAGTCAGTGCTTCCTCCTCCCTAGTGTAAACAAGGAGCTCACCCTCCTCTTCATCCCTGCAGAACAAACATACAACCCAGCGGAAGTTTTCAGCCTGTGTAAATGCACACTGATGTTCATGTATGGTGGAACATTTTTAATTATAGTGATTTCTGATAGGCTCTATGGAATAGCTCTGTACGGCCCAGTAAACCACAGACACACAGCTGGAAATCTGATACAACCCAATCTTTTGAACTGCATAACTCAGTTTTTAACTGCTGTCGAATGCCATTTCACCACTGTACTTAGCTCAGCCCTTAGTTAGGTCAAACAGAAACTTCACCTTTCGTAGATTTGCACTCATCTTACACAAGAAAGAGAGAAACAAAATTAAGACAAACATGCAGAAAAATCCCATTCATTCCACGAAATAAGATAGAGAGCTAAGATGCTGCTTTTCACTACAGTCTGCTTTGGTATGATTTTGTGCCCTATTTTCACAGCATGGTTCTTTATTTCAGCTCCTGCTAAATACCAGAGGAATCTCCCCTCAGCTGCAGCAAATAGCAACGCAGGTTTGTGTGACGCACAAACAGATTCTTCTTTTAATCACAGATGCTTTCTGAAGCAAATGGATTCTATTTCGATATAGTTAGACAGAATTTAAAGCTTTTATAAAACATGACTACATCCTGACAACTGCAAAGAATTGAGTGCCCCATAGTTTCTAACTGTACAGCTTTTAGTAATAAATGAAGTGAGAAGCTATATATGAGACAGATAAAGTGAATGGCACTCCATCATTAACATTTGTTTGAAGGCTGCAAATGCTACTGTAAAATGTAAGTAGCTTATCAAAATATACTGATAAGCAACTTAACTTTTCATGTTATATGACAGTATTATCATTTAAATTAATACGCTCTAAGCATCTTTACAAACGATGTATTAGAATAGAGCAGAAAGACAGACAATTACCACTTTAAACAGCATTTAAGTTTGTCATTATATTGTAAACAATCAAGAAGGATTAGTTAGAAGATAAGTTTCTTTCTTTCTGTTTTGTTAAATAAACTTCAGCAGAGTTAAAAGCCATTACAAGGGTAACAAGAAATCCTCTCAAAACCTATCTGCTAAGTAGAGATTAAGAACCTGGTAAACAAATCCCTGCAAGGCAGCTATCAAAGGAGTTTGAAAAGACAGAAAACCAAGACAGCCAAAAGCTCCCTGACGGTATGAAACCAAACCTTGCTTCAGGAAGGCATACTTAAAGTTCTACTTAATTGCTCAGGGACCTTCCTGGAAAACTACATTGATGGAATTACAGTGAGAATCTTCTAAAACATTACTTTGTTTATAATGTATGTGTATAATGTATTGCAACAGCAATAAAAAAATGTGAGTTACTGCAGCTTCCGCTTTGCCAGAGCTGCACTTTGTTTGGAGCCCTAACCCAGACCACATCCTCAGCACGGATGGCGACACGTGATGCCTGTACCCAACGGGACAATGCTGGTTCTGAACCCAAGGTCAGGTTCTTTCTTCAAAGATTTACTCACCTGTATTGTCAGGACCTGTTTGTGCACATCCAAACCTCACCTCACTACTGACTGGAGTACACCAAATGTGACAAATCTGCATGTTCTATCCCCAAGAATACTTCATCCACATCCATTTTATTTCCTTAGCTCAACACCTAGAAAATAGCTCTTACGACTCTCATCAAGTCTCATATTCACACAAAATCGAAGCAACAGCAAACCCTCCATGCACCAGAAGGGAAGGCAGAGCCCTATTTCTGCTCTCGTGGTACACTCCTTATTGGCTTTCCCATTTCTCTTCAGTGTAGTATCTTATATTGAACTTCATTATCCTTTGTTTAACAGTAACTCCGCCTTCTTTTAATCAGTGTTTTCCAAATAATGATTTAGCATCACACCATAAGCACTTCTTTTTCTCATTTTAAGAACACCTTTCCATTTTGAGGAGAGAAGCCTCACTGTGTTGAAGTGAGGAAGTTAGGGGGTATTTGAAGACCTCAACACATAACAATACACAGGAATCCCTGTAGCTCTTGCGTGAGGGAGGTGCAAGACAAGATAAAACAAACCAACTGACCACAATATTGTGTAAATCATGCAGACGATCTCACGTCAAGTTCCACCTCCCTCCTTCACAGAATTCAGGATCTCTCTGATCCTGAAACCCTTGGATACATTAGAAAACTAATTTATCCTGCCATCTTCAATACTTTTACTTCATCACTTATTCCATGTGTTTACTACTCAGAGTGAAACAATCCTGCTTTTATTAGACCAAACTGCGACCAGCTCCAGTTGCCCCCCAAAACATTAAAATCAGGAAATACAGTTACGTGCATGCTTCTAAATCTCTGCCAAAAGGTAAAAAAAAGACATGGATGTTTTCTTACAAAAAGCAAATCCTCGAGGCAGGCTCTAAACACTCCTCCAAAGAAAGGGAGGTTGAATTTGTAACCAAAAACTTTCTGTACCGCATGCAACTTAAGTAGCACAACTGGTAGCACTACTGAAGATTTATGGCTTATGACTTGCTCATATTTAATTTGTAACCAAACACTTCCCCTTCCTCTTAGCTACCTTAGAACTTTTGATTAACTCTTGTTTTCACAGGTCATAGGTTAAACAAAGGAAGGGAAGCGCTCTGGAGTGAGATTGCCCAGAGCACCACAGCACGGGAGCGCATGCACCCGCACACACACATCCCCCTTCCAGCAACATCAAAAAGCGACAGACTGGAGATTCTTCAAGGGAGTTGAAGTTCAAAGACTCCAATGAGCATAAATCAGATTGTGCTTAAAGAGTAAACAAAAAAAAAAGGGCAATTTGAAATTTTCATTTTGTTGAATTACACCTGTTTTCAGTTTCCTCACACACACACACGCACACACAGTGACGTATTTGCCACAAATCATGCGAATCAAATCAAAGCCTAATCAAATTAAGCCTCTACAAGCTGAGAGACCCATTCAGGGCTCTGCTGCTCTCTCCCTCTAAACCTCCAGTGTGCGGTGCAGCCTCAGCGCTGGAGACAGGCCAGTCTGATGGGAAGCAAGTACGAGTACAGGAAAACTGCTTATTATGCTCCATTAGGTCTGCACAAACTCTATGGCACAAGTTGCACAGTACCTTATTCAGTAACTCATATGTCATCACCTTTTTAGTGCACTCCTTGAAAGTACAAAACATCATTAGTTACATGTGTCACAGCAATTAGGGTCAGTCAAAACGTTAAGACAACAGAACTGTATTGCAGCTTGTAAATACAAATGTTTCCAAAATGTGTTTAAAGAGCAGTGATGCAAACCCAACCACTGGCAGGCCAGGCTGAGACAACAGGTAAGACGTAAAAATGAGCACACTAGCATGATAATAAACCCCTGCATAGAGTGTTTGCAGTTATGAGGAGCTTCACCTTCACTGGAGTAGACTTACAAGAAGTAGAGCTTTTGTACCTGGACTGCAGAGGGAGATGCAGGGATGGGGGAAGAGGAGGGATGCAGCCAGCCAGTGCTGCAGAAGGAACAGCTCACCAACCAGCACCGTGCTCACAAGCCCAATCTATACTTCAAAAGTTACACTCTCCAGAAAATGTCATCACCCAGTATTGGCTGCTCCACAGATGAAACTGCTGCACTGAGTCAATTTAGCTTTGCATTTTTCAATAGATTAATCCACTCGTGCGCTTTAACACGTGAAAGGAAAGAACGACCCCATCACAGCAGCACATGTGAGGTCAGGTTTTCTGACCTCCAGAAAGGACTGCAACCAACATTGAGAGCATTAAGCTAGTGGTTTGGAAATAAAGCAACTGTGCTTCTATGCGCATACTTACACACATATATCACGCATGTACACACGTGTATATTGCCACTACCCAGCAAGAAGGATGCAGTAAGAGATGAGCCAATAGAACTCCCTTTGGTGATACCAAGTTGCCAAAAGCAATGAGATTAGACACACAACTTCAGTGCAGGGTTTTGGCTGCTGCTCTATGTAAAATGAATGAAACTTAATAAGTTATGGGGCTTGAAACTGCACAAACTTACGAGAGCTACTGGCTTATCTCCATCAGAATATAAAGACTGGCTTCCAACAGCCACATCAGCCCAGTGAACGATAACTCTATTAGAGTGATTGTCTATATTCAAAGGCTAATTTAATGAAATGGAATTGTCCAACAGTAACTAAAAAAATGCAAGATCTCTAAGAACAGCAAAGGGGAAATGCGCAAGCGACACATCTACACTGGCATCCAGTTGATTTCTTTATCAAGTAAAAGATGCCTTCCTCGGGAAAAGCAGCTGTTTCTCATCCACTTCTGAAGCATTACTAATGAACAGAGGGTTTGATAATAAATAGACTTTCTTTGAAATGTGAAAATTTCACCATTATCATTTCTTTTGATATCTTTTGAGCGCTCATTAGAATGAAGGAGAGTTATAAGTTATAACATGCACCACTAAATCACTGCAGCTATCTCACAAATGCCATGTATATCCAAGGACAAAGGTAAAGAGAAGCTGGGCAAACATGGTATGGAAGTAAGAATTATTGTTAGAAAGGTAAATCTCCAATGAAGTCAATGTACAAAGGGACAGATTTTCCAGTGTTGATTGTTACAGACAACAAATGAAGGAAGAAGCAAGACCAAGAACATCCTGAAAGCTGAACTCGTCTAACTAAACTCCCATGGAGCACTGAAGAGTTTAAAAGTGTATTGAGAACTTCAGCAGCAAAACCCCTCCATACTGCAGTGTGGCAGCAGCAAAGCCCAGTGGCAACAGGTACCGTGTGAAATGATTTATGAAGATTTGCTAATTACCAGAGCAACTGTGTATAAAACTTATTTTTAACATTAACAGCTCCAGCATTCAATTTTACCGGTGTGCTGACACCATGAAAAAGCAAAGCAAACACTTCTGGAAAGAAACCTGTACCTTTACACTGCAGTATCTTTGGGTTCCTTTGAACCTTACAAAGACAAGTACCACCCTAATAGAAGAACAACTTCCAGTCCATATACAGGCAGAACTGCACCTCTGACCAATACAGCTTTGGCATTTGAAATTCATGAGACTGAGTAACTAGTCTAACATCAACATATTTAATGCAGCATCTCCTAACAGACCAAGTTGTAAGCACACATAACTTTTATTCCTTCCATTCACACAGATCAGAAGTGGAATTTTTAACATGTATTTATTTATAACACATACTATATATTTTGATAACAGCATAACCAACTGCCATCTCCCTTGCTAAACAGAAGAGTCATTTCCATTTTACAGATGGGCATGCTTCGCTGTAGTGACAGGCTCACAAAATCTGTCTGTATTAGCCAGGATTGGATTCAAGGAGCTCCTGAATCTTGACCTTTTGCTTAATACAATAATCTACAGTGGCCTGGAATACTTAATTCTGCCAATAATGAGCTTGGCTTTTACTTAAACCACAGTAAACATCATCACTAACTTCACTGGAAATACTCCTGATTGACAAAAGTGTAAGGAAGAGGAAATTCAGGCCAAGTATTTCTTCTGCCAGCACAACTTGTGCATGTGTCAGTAAAACACACTGGTGTTTCAGTTCATGGACTCTGAATAATTAATACAAAACACAGATGACCTGGTCCTTAGCTGAGGCAGTGAAATCACCACAAAGCCCAGCAGGATCTTACGTGCCAAAGTGTTGGTCTAATGAGTGAAACATCTTTCCTTGCATGGTCATGCGCACATGATGTGAGTGACTTCTACCATTAGGTGTATGTACTTCTCATTCTCCATGTGCACTCCAAGCAACATCACTGTCTCAAACTTCAAGTCCTTATGTGAGCAATATATGAGATCAAAATCTCAAGTAAGATCCAGCAAAATTGGAAAAAGAGAGAGTTAATTATTCTTATTATTATTACCACTATTATTAATGCATCAACCTGTATCATGTCCTATTATAAGTTAATAATGCTGGTTGTAGTTTATAATGAACTAAGTTTTGTTTGCAGGCACCATGCTCTTCAGTGGGTTTATGCAGATACAATTAAAATAGCAAAAGCACAACCACCAGAAGACTTCTTCCCTTCATTAAAAATGTGATTACCCTTTTAAATGATGTTCAGATTTCACCTTGATTTTTAACAGCTAAGACCAAGTTAAGTCATTTAGCTACATCTTTTTTAAAATAATCCTTTCTCAAGGACAGATGAGCCTGTTATTTTCCTTGCAGGAATACAGTATTCATTCCCCCCCCGCTTTTCTTCCCCCTCATCTCCCTCAATGTTTCCAGCATTTTTACAAAATGCATTTGAAAGTACCAAGGCATCTTTGTGCTCATTTGGGAATTTCCATAGGCTAAATTCCCAGTTCAGCCATTTATGTGTTCCAGTGTCTTCCCCTACACCTTATGGAACTCAGTACATCATTATTCTCTCTTCTAGACACAGTCTATTGACACATTCTCACACTTATAAGCTTAAACACATACACACATACCCCAAATCTCCATAGCAACATCTGTGCATGTTGATGAGATGCAGGCTCACCTTCTACAGCATCAGCCAAAAGCCTTTTTGAACATCAGGCTGGGCTTTTTATTATTTCAAAGTTTTGTCTCTGCATTAGACCTGAATCCCTTATAAGTGCCTCTTCCACAACGGAAAGTCACCTAAATCCTTTCCTTTTCTCACTCTCACAGGATTTCTTGCCTTTTTGCATTTTTCCCAATTTTGTTATAACTTCCCTTTCATTATCACCCATGAGTGATCTTTCCACGATTCATGATTCAGCTAAAAGTTCTGTAGCTTAAGCACATGACTCACATACATATTTTAGAAGCATTTAACCCCACAGAACTGCCTCACACAGAACTTGCGCATCTCATCTTATGGGGCATCTTAATACTACATAATTGTCAATAGCAAGAGCTTACTTTGGTGACTTGCCACTGTGTATTAATAATAAAAGTCAATTAAAACATTGTCTTTCCTGGTTTTCCACCCAGTGTGACCAAGGATAAGCAGTTACAGCAAGTCTCACTTGCACAAAGCCTCCCAAGTTCACAAAATGCCACTATTGAACCCAACTGCTCCCCAAACAGCCACAGTGGCTCTTGAAACGCAGCAGCAGCGCCTCTCACAAAAGACAGCTCAGAAGCTCTGAATACGCCCCTTCAGCAACACCAAGCCAGAAAACTGTGACAAAGAGATTTATGATGTAACAATTTTACATTTTAGGCAAGCTAAAAAGTGCAAGGGCAGCTTGAGATAACCATTCCAAGAGGCTTTTGTTAGTGCGCTAACATCTAATTGGGACATCGCAAATGGAACTGAAGTCTGAGTTTGACGAAGCTGTCACCCTTTCTCAGATTCTTTGTGGTCACTCTAAAACCTTGGGAGGAAGGAAAAAAAAGTCCAGTGCAGCTGCACTGTGGAATTTATGTAAATAAAATGAATTCAGACCTTTAGCATTACAGTACGCAACATCATGAAGCACCTATCAAGCCAGCACACAGTAAACTCTCCGCTTCAAGCAGGAGCCCTCTGCGAAGGAAGAAAACAACAGAATTTCACAGTCTGAAAAAGAAATAGCTTTTCCATGAAAAACATGCCTTGGACTTCCACTGGAAAGCATTTTATACAAGAAGAATCTGTGTTTTAACTACCTGGGGCATTACACTTCAGACTGGAAAATAGGAATACGTATCTTTTGGCTATAGGCCCATGCATTAACATCCTATATTCTGTACAAAGACAATGCACATTCACAGGCACATAAATACAGGCATGTTTTAGAACACACAAAATCAAGTATCTTCAGTAGTCAGGCTTTTTTCTTGTGAATTACTGATCACTGCAAAATTTTAGGAAGTTTACTGAATTTCATGGTAGAATACTTTGTGCTTAATGTATTTCAGAAGTAGCTTTAAGGTTTGGTCTGTTGTTGGGGACTTTTTGTTTTCCCTCTGGTAGATCACTCCTCTTTAAAAATCAAAGATTTCTAACTTCTAACACACCAGTTATTCAGACCACTGGGAAAACTTGCCAAGTGATATTTCTCCAGTCAGTCCATACGAAGAAAAGAGAAAGGAATTCATTTAAAAGAAAGAACCCAGGGTCTGCTGAAACAAAATGCAAAAGTGTGAGTAGATTTTGGAGAGTACATACATCTCTAAAGCCCGGGGCACAGGCTGATGACAGAAGAAAAGAACTGTGCAATTTGATCAGCTTTACAGCAGTGCAAGCCCTACTACGCAAGGCTTTTATGGAGTAGAAAGCCACAGTTCTTACTGTAGCCAGCTAATATAAGCAGGTCTGACCAGGTATACCTCAAATTCAGCATGCCAGGATGATTAACTCTAGGAGATCAAGTGCACTATCTTAAAAATAATAATAATAATAATAATCAAAAAATGGTGTTTAGTAGATGTAAAACCAAATGGGAAGCTTCATAAGCTCTCAAACACAATCATAATGTCTCTTGTTCCTTTTCCAAAGGGAAATTTGTAAATCTTTGAGGCTTTTTAGTTTAGGACTAAAAAGCCTAAACTTTTCAAGCACGTTCAAGAGCAAAGGACTGAAGTAGAGACATGAAATAAAGGTACATAAAGAAGAAGTTTGTTTGCATTTACAAGGCAAACACTGACGATCATGTCTTTATACTCTTATTAAAACCACAAGCAAAATATAGCCCAGAAAGCAGCCCTGGTGAGAAGATGGATATACTGAAGTGCTTGACAATTTATAGTAAGGCTTATGAAATGCAGTAAGATAGTCTTGGAGTTAAAAAGACAATGATTATGTTCCACTTAATGTCAATAGGGATACACTGAACAATGTTTTTACTTGGCCAGGGTAAAATGCTCTGATTTACAAATAGGAAGGGGGCAGAGAACAGTCTTAAAATGAGAAAAATGACAGATTATTCTGGCACTAAATTTCCTGGACTTTAAAAAACTCTGTTAGGAAGCAGTTAGAGGAGTTTGGCACATGAGGCTTGATTTGAAAACAGTAGGATGTATTAGACAGCATGAGAGCCTAAGGATCACCCCTGAAGTGACAATACAGAGAAAGGATTCCAAAGGCTTAGCTTGTCAAGGAATCTCTCTTCTCAACCCACAGCTAAAAGCACACATGAAAGTGCTGGAAGAGAGAATTCTAGATGTGGCAGACAATCCGAGATCCCACTAGGTTTGAGACATCTGGCATCAGTTGAAATCCATCACATTTCATTTGGGGATCAAAGACTACTGCTAAGTCTATCACAGGTTGAAATAGTAGATCCTGAACAGCCTTTTCATCGCAATGCAAATTAACCCTTTTTCCTTGACCAGAGAAACAGCTCCTTTTCATTACAGGCTCCAATCCCACGTGCTTGTTCAGCTCTGCCCTCTAGTAAGTACTAAGTTTCAACTGCAATTTTGGTAGAATAATGAACTTTTTATTCTAAATCAAACATGCTCTCTATCAGCAAAACACACAACATGCTACAGCACAATGCTGCAGCGGGTCTGGAAGCCTCAGGGCTTCCACATATTTTGTATCACCATCTGTAATGCCAATAAATTCCTGAAGAGAAGATAAATTTTATGCACCTCTGTGTTCAAGAGCCACTCTGAAAAGCTGGCAGGGACTTCTGCTCAGCTACTAAAGAACTTCAACACATTTAAAAGTTGAAGCTGACCACCAGTTTTCTTTCTATAATCTCTCTGTCTCTCACAGGGCCTTTTGTTCTTGAACCAGGAGTGTTTTTTCCACCCAAACATTTTGAATCAGCCATTAACCTATGGTTAAGCCTAAGGATAAAAACCAGAAAAGGGTCTGAGTGCCAAAAACTCTGAGTTCAGAAATTCTGAGCGTAATAAACACAGCTCAAAAGCCATGCGCACCATCACTGTAGCAGGTTGAGGGTGACTCCCAACAGGCCAACACATTACACTTCTAGAACTATCTGCCTTGTGCAGCATCAATGCCCATCTGCGGGAAAGAACGTCTCACTAGGATGGGAAGATACATTTAGAGAAGAATAACAAGAACTGTCAGAACAGTATTTAAGGAAGGAAATTATTAATTAGCTAAATCATAGCAGGACGGCCAGGGTCTTCACTGCCTAATCACACTGTCACATGAGAGAGAGAATTAATTATCCTGAGCCACAGAAAGGAATATCTACTCACTAAAAGTATGCCATGTGGTAAACATCCAAGTCCCACGGATCAGCACCTTGAGCTGACTGAGAAAAACCCTGGAGAATCACATCAATAAATACAAGTTCAGGATCACACAGCAAATATCCCATTTCTGACTATACAGGGAAGAAGTATCCCAAGAAAAACTGGTAAGCCCAGACGGTTTTGGAGCGGCTTATTTTTCTCTGCCCAGATAGCACTATTTCATTCCAACACCAAAGAAGCAAAGCTGGATAACACAGCTTCATATCCTTGTGTGTTCGTAAGACAACATTCTAGGATACCACATTGATTCTTTGTATTTTAGTAAATTAAACAGACAGAAAATTGGGGTCGAGAATGAGCATATTTCAGTAACAAAGAGAAAGAGAAGAAATCAATTATATGTTCCCTGCTTCTGGGATATTCTCCAAACTGCTTTTGTTTCCTATTTGCAAGAATCAAACTTAACTGCAGCAAGATCTCTCTTAGTTCCTTTGCAAAGGGCAGGAAATTTATTACTGTGAAGAAGTCCTCACATATTCGTGGCAGTAGACGTGCCTCCTAATAATAAATAAAGTCTGGTCCCTAAGTCAGTTGGTAGCAAGCCATAAAAGTTAAAACTCAAATTCAACCACAGCTGAAGCAGGCAAGCAAGAAATTCATGATTATTTCAGTGCTATGGTAGCACTTGAAATTCATAATTTGGGAATGTGGAAAGCCAGGTTACTCACATAAGAATCACTTCACTTACAGCAAAAAAGCATCTGAAATACAAGATGTGAACACAGTCTTTGAACTGAAGACTATTTAAGGATCATGTCAGAGAGTCTGATATTTGATTGCAGGTTGTCTATGACTACAATAAACAATGTTTTAGGCTTCACAACAACCATTTAGATGTAAAATGCAGCATATGAATGCATGATAGAACTTGACTCCATACCTGCAAAAACACAGCTGATGAGCCCCATCGACAGACTTCCTGAAAACATGACACACAAATGAACAGAAAAGACTCTCTGGCTCTTTAACTGGTGAGAGGGCACAGTTTTTATTTATGAGACTTCTTGTCTAACAGTCAGTTTAAGCAAATGATTAAAACAGGAGATTGCCCACAGTCTCTGAATGCTCAAGCTGATGCACCAATTAATGCTAAAACACACTGAGGGAAGTTCCTGTAAGGTAAATAGTATTTGTATTGTATAGTCTGGAGGAAGATCTGTCTCTTATCAAGCACATTGATTAACAGCTGAGGTTACAAATTAAGATTTCTATTTCAGATCTATGCACAGTCCAAACAACACTGCCTCAAATGAAGCCAGATAAAGCCTTTCTCCTATTATTACAGTGTGGCTGAATCACATTTTCTATTGAAACAATATGCAGAAGTCAACTCCTGCAGCTTTTCTCAGCAGTTTTACCTCTCAGAACAGCCCCTGCTTCTCCAATTACCACTGCATAACCTGAGGGCTCTTGCCACATCTTGATTTCTGAAGGAGGAAGTTGCCATGTAATCTCGTTGGGAGAATGTTGTACACATCTGTCAGCAAGTACAGGACGGTCTCATTCCTTAGAGACATGCTTTGTAAGCCTTCAGACAGCAACTCAAGAGTGGTCCGTTTGTGGAAGAGAAGATCTATCCATCTTGCACTTTAACTACTTCCTCCCTACTTTTTTGATGCCAGGGAACTGAGTTTTCCCCAAGGTGATGTGCTAATTCAGTTTGTATTAGCCCTAAAATGGAAGTTTCCAAGCCAGTCAGCCAGGGCCAAAGGTAATAAAAAGTGACATGATTTAATTACTTCTATTACAGTTGTTCAGCAACTAAAGAAGGTGTGACATGAAGCCCTAATTAATTAAGTAAAATTGGCTTCTGGTCAGTAGGCATGACCGGGGAACTAGTGGACTAGAATGCAGTGTTCTCAGCTTTATCCAATTCCACCAGAAGCAATACATTAGCATTACTAGCACTTGACATTTTTTGTTGTGATCCTTCTCACTGATACGTTGCAAAAACATTCTGACTTGTATTCAAGATTAAAGCTTTGGCAAAATCTGCAGTAAACTTCCTCTGACACATCTTCACTATTCTTTAAATTCACTAAAAGGCAGTTAAATTCGCATTACCCTGGAGTGGTAATGTAGAGGGAAGAGGAGAAGGGAGGAGAGCAGGGTAATTTAAGGGATCCTGTGTTGAGATCAAGTAGTTTTAAGTCCTAACTAACTTTATATTGTAGATTTACTCATATTCTGAAAGCAAATACTGTTCTTGTTTCACATTTTCACAACTCCAATGATGCCAGTTAATGTCAATAAATTTGAAGTCAGAACCCTTTGTTTCCCAGAACCACACCAGAAGAGATAAACCAAAACAGCAGGACAGCAGCACAGAAATGTTACTTTCACTACGCCGATATCCTAATTTTTGCTCCAAGAGAGAATATTCAGAATGAATGGCACCTATCACAGCTACAAAAATTACCTGGGGTTTGTTCAGTTAAATCAATTGACAGTTCCAATCCAGAATGTTACGTGACAGTAACTGTTCCATCTGAAATCCACTTTCCATCTGAAATCTAATCTCTGGTCTTACACAAGAGGATTTATTTTGTTTTTTAGTTATTTATTTTGGCAAGAATTAACTTGAAGTATAGGTGTGGGGAAGACCAAAAATCATGCACGGAATATTATAACAGACAGCTAAAGTCCTAACTGGTCTTTCTTCTTCAACCACATATCAATAATGCGTCTTTTACCCATCCACCCTTACCCTTTAGCTATTCCCCAAAATGACCATAAGGATTCATTTCTCCCTTCTACACATATTTCTCATGCTATTAAACTGCCCTTCACTTTTTAATAATAATACTGCTAATAACTTATTATTTATAAGTTACTTATAACTTATAAATAATAAGTTATAGAACTTATTATACTTATTAAATTATTATTATTATATTATTGTTTCCTGCAGGAATGCTCTGTTTTACAGCAGTGACCTGATGCCAACACACTTGTGCCTCTGACTGCACTTCCATGAACATAATCTGCCTGAACAGGGATCCCCAATTTTACTGCCACTATGATGAAAAGCAGCAGGCAGCAGCCTGAGATGAAACAAGAACAAAGGACTGTCAGCAGAGAAGAGACTCGCGGTAAGAGCCCTGCGTTAGTTTATATGGTCAACAGCTTCAGGAAATGTATGGAGCAATTGAAATCTGTGGTAAACTTAGTCTAGGACAGCAGAAGTTGCCTTGCCTTGCCCCTGCACATCTCATCATTGTTTTCAGTCAGCAAGTGAAAATTTCTATCAACAGAAGAAACGAAAACTACAGAACACAGCACCCCTTCCCCTCAAGAGAACCATCCAGAGTTCTAGGTTCTAAAAATCTGAGACTTTGAATAGTTGCAACGTTACCTTACTAGATGAAACAAACTGCCAAGTGTTTCAATATACAGCACAGACTACTTGTGCTTTGGACCCCACAGGTGAGACAAACTAATAACATCTTTAACTTCGAGCGATCACCTAGATGGCAAGAATTCTGCTCTGACAATTGGGAAGAACTGGCAGAATTGACCAACAGCCCAGATCATGGCTCATTCTGGAAAGCATTAACCCACGCCTGCAGAATTGAGAGCTTGGGATACATCACCTCCTTATTCACATGCATAAGAATGTATGTTCCCCAAATCTGATGCTATGTGCCTTAAAGTGTTTCCATACTGTCCTGGGTTCAGCTGTAACACACACCCATATTTCCCATCCCTGTCCTCCCTGTCTCTGCTCTGCTCCCTGTCTGCCTGGCTCCTCCACCATGGTACAATTTTAGGAAGCTTACACTGAGAGTGCTTCACTTCCCACTCAGGATCAATAGAAAGCAAGAAAGAGCATGAAGGGAAATACACCTAGAGTTCAACTGAAATGTACATTTCCCTATTATATCATTATGAACTTCAGAACTACAATGCTTTTTTCACCACCACTGCTGCAACAGTGCTTCAGAACAAACCCCTCTGGGCTACACAGGGGCAGGGATCCACTGGTGCAGGTTCTAGAGTGAGATTTGGAAGCATTTTACTATTACGCTCCTCATAATTCAAACTCTGTTTCGTGTCTGTCTTTATAGGTCATTGTTGGCCAGATGGAAAATATTAAGGAAAAAGGATTGCAACTAAATCAATCGGCTGTAGTCTGCTGCCAAAAGGCCCCAGGCTAACTACAAACAGATTTGCAGGCAGGCTCTGCTCCCTTACAACCCGGGATCTGGCACATCCTTTGCCCTGACTAACAGCAGGAGGGCACGAGGCCAGCTGAGAGCAGCTACTGTGCCAAACAGACTGTGCAGGTCTTCCTGCTTGAATGCTTCCACAGAAAAGAGGAATCGATGGGACTCTTTTGTAAACAACTCCCAGTACTTTCTGGCTGCCACTAACTTCAGAAGTGGTATAACTTTATCCCACTATAAAATTAATGCAAGTACACAGCTCAGGCTGGATACCAAAATCAACATGTACAGAAATAAACACCAGTGTTAAAGGACGACACTTAAACTTTCAGTTAACAAGGTATATATATACACACATATAGCAAAAACCAAAAAGAAAACATCATTTCTCCAATGCCAAACACTGCCTAGGAACAATTAAAAATGGCTGAACAGCAGCCAAATCAAGTACTCATATTGATAGTCTTTGCAACCTCTTATTTACAAGTAAGAAGGGATGTAAATTTGGTTATTGAAAATTTGACTTTTACTGTTTCTAATATAAATGCTTCTGAGGAGATACTTTTTTTTTCTTGGTACAGGTCACATACGCAGTTATCCAACAGCAGGTCCAGTTTATCTGGGAAGTTCAGTGGGAAAAACTATTTCCTTACTATGAACCAACTTCTTACACATTCGACACATTACTCCAGGCACCTGTCCTGCCCCAGCTAGACCGGGACAGGTACGGCTCAACTGGTTGCCCTCAGCATGTTACCTTTGGGGGTTTTTTTTGCAATCAAGATAAAACCTCAAGTTCCATACAAGGACATAAATAATTTGTGATTCTAGTGGACAATAAAAGAAAAATTGATAGAAACAGAAGGGAAGTTCTCCTTCAAATAGCAGCAGCAGCTGGTCACATACACCTGACTTCGCATCCCCTACTCCAACCACAAGGCATGTGCCACCAGTGAACACAAAACAAGAAGGAAGGTGAGCATGACAAGGACAACGGAAGCCCAGAATTTTAATTCATTTTAAAGCAATGTAGCCAGTGTCCTGCCATTACCCTAAAAGACATTTCTCTCTTTCAGAGCATTTGTTATTACAGAAAAATCCAGAGTTCAGAACTTGTAATGTTTTCTGCCTTTTCTAACTCTTCTTCCTATTGCATTTAGCACTGGAGTCTGAATGCACAGACATCTAGACCTCAGGTAATTTGCAGCTAGACACCCAGTACAATCAGTAACATTTTGGAAACCTACAAAGAGGTGAAACAAGAAGGGTAAGAAAGACTGGAAAAAGAAACAAAGTACCTTTTTCCTGACCATCCACTTTGCTGCTATGATAAGGAACACAAACAGAATTTAACATAGTAAACCTACTGAGCGTATTTGGGAAGGGGGAATTCCACAGGAATGAAGCCTTAACTCCATCCATTTCTGCTGAGCCGTCCATGCAGCTTGTCATTTTGGTGCCTGTGATTCTAAGGTGTGCAGATTAGCAAGATTCTACCTTATTTAAATTTCAACAAAAATATTTAAACCAATTCAACCATGCTTTAAAACCTAAAGGTAAGCTAGCAAAGCCTTCAGCAGACCTACTGACACCACAATGAAAACTCCAAAGCATTTCACCCCAGGTCATTTTCCCTACTGACTTGTTATTTATTAACTACATCTGGTTGAAAATAAGAATTCATTATTTATAAGTTCAGTGGAATTGACTCCTTGCAATGTTGGTCTTAAAACTCAAATCATCAAAATTCATTTCTATCACTGCAACTATGATGTTGTTGCAGTTTCAAAGAAAAAAAAACCAATTCAGAGGAAATATTGCACACGCTTTTCACATATTACTAGAACAGAAAATACAAGCCTCATATAGTACCAACTGGAGCATGACTTGGTTTGTGACATGGCTCTTTAAGCAGACATTTATACATGAAAATATACAAAACCCCTCTTCTTTTTTGCACATGTACACACAGATGAGTGCACCTTCTAAGGAACAGATACACACTACATATTGACACGATCAATAACGATTGTGGTCATTCATGATCAATAAGAGAGCCAAGAAAAACTAAGGATAAACTCCAACAGAAACTTTTTAATGATAGGACAGGGGGAAAAAAAGCATTATCACATACTCTTATTTTTAAAGACTTTTTGGTAAGTGTATTTTATTGACTATTGCAGAGAATATAGTTTCAGGAAGCTAATATAACTTGATACTTAAAGATACTTGAGCAAGGTAGGATGCTAAGCCAGCCTTACAGACTATCTGAGGTAAGTTTCTAGAGTCTAGAAAAAGTTTAATGGCAGAGATGCAAACAGAAGGCAACAAATGAGCATATGTAATACAAAATTTTATTCCTCTTTTCCTGGAACAGTGTTTTTAAATAGCTCATCTCTATCTTGTAAAACTTGCACGGACAATAAAGAAAAACCACAGGAAGTTTGGGAAAACTACACTGGAAAGAGTGTATCAGAAAGAAGAAACACAGGGCAGATAGCGAAATTTAATTGATGTCAAGGTCTCTTTTCACTAGGTTCATCACTTTTCTGTACAAATTCTGACAAGTAACTGAAAATAAAAGCCAGTGTCTGCATAAGCAAATCAGCAGGGGTAAACCCCCTAAACTTGTAAGATGTAAACTGTTTTATAAACATGTCAAGTTAAAGCAAAATGCCTGCAACAACAGGAGACCCTTCCAACCCCAAGTACTACATTCATGGTGTTCTCACATTTTCTAAGCCACTTCAGCTCAATCTCCTGTCATACACAGAAGAGGAAGTTGAACTGGTTTGCTTCGGCTGAAGCTTGTAAGAAGCTAGAACTTCTGTGAAAGAAGGTCAGACTCCAGCCACAAGTCCGGCCTGCCCTCCCTTCTGTTCTTTGTAAGGCCCATGCAAAGGAACTGAGGAATGTCTGCAACTTCAACTCCTACTTATATTTAATGCATGTGTGGAATCCACTGCTAGAAAACCAATATCAGAAAAACTATGAAGGCAGAGGCTCAATAACAACATTTTTATCAGGTACAATTCTGTTGTACTGTTGAATCAGAGATCCAATTTCTCATGATTTATACATGTATTTTTCGTGGCCTTTGCCAATGTCTAACAGAACCAGTTTGCTATTTCCTTTCATCTCCGAAGCGTTTTAAGTAGTACAGGGATTCCAGGTCAATACACCACAAAGACCAAACAGACTGCCCAAAAAGTATTCCCTATCATTTCCAGCCATTACCAAACATCTTTTGCAAGGCTTGAAAGGATCATATAGATACACATGGAAGCAAAACATTGATTTTGCTTATTACCATTTTATTCAACATACAACTATAGCAAATCCTTATAAAGTCTGGAGTTCTTTCTTATTTAATTAGAGAACAATATTTTTCTCTGTCCACAATGAAGCAAAAAGGGGAAGAGAAAAAAAATCAAGTTAAAGATACAGAGGGACAGAGATTGGGGGGAGAAGGGGGTAGTCTTTTTTTAAGGCTATCTCTGCTCTGGGGTTATGCACAGTCACTGCTTGCAGCCTAGACTTGTAATTACAACTTTAAATTGGCAAAAGACATTCCTCCTCTGTTGCAGACAAGCCTAGTTTGGTTATCAGCTCTCTTCCTCTCCTTTCATAAAAAGTGGATAATACATAAACTTCTTTTACACAGTAATTAAAAAATAAAATTACATAAATGGACAAAAGCACTAACCTCGCACAGGCCACAATAAAGTACTGAAGGTGACAGCTGAGCACCTGCAACACTCAGGGCATCTGTGGAACTGCAAAAGGGGTGCAGAGCTTAGCACTCCCTTTGTCCTCTGCACTAGTTCCCCTCTCCATCCTCCAATCGTTTGAGTTGCCTACCTGTATCAATGGTAAGACTGGCGATGGGGCAGGGGGACACAACACAAACAAAACACCCAAACCCTGTAGTTGCTCTTCTCTAAATGAACACCTGTGAATGGCAACCAGGCAAAAAGCAACCACTCCTATACAACCCACAAGTGGGAAAACAGTAAAAGCCTGAACAACAGTTGAGTTACATCCTCCTCAAAGCAGCGGGCAGTCAGATAGAGGCCCTGGTTTTGACTGTGCAGTAAATAAAGAGTACTCTTAACTACTTTCTTACCAAGCACAAAATAGTCTTCCTATAAATCTACTTTTATGTACGCAAAGAAAAAACACAAAGCATGAAGAAACTGTAAATCAGGTAAGAACTTTAAGAATTCTTAGTTAACAAGAATAATTCTAAAGATCAGCCTTCCCCTATATCAGGCTGTTACTAAATATGTTAAATTATCTGTCATTAATGCGAAAGTCTGTATAGTCCGCAGAAGAAACATCCTATTAACACTAGTTCAAAGCATGCACTATAAATCTGTGCTTTTTAATGTCTCAAACTTTCATCCAGACAAAGTGAAAATGGGATGTCCTTCCTTATTCATCTGCAAAACATTCCTTCACAAACAGCAGCTACAGAACATTTTAGAACAATAAGAAAATCTTAACAGTCTTTCCAATAAAAGTATTTAATAATTTCCATAGATTATTATGAAATTTTCATAGGCTCAACTTCTGTTCAGCTGAATTACTCCAACTTGACTCATTAACATGAACAAAATCCTCTCTGCTATAAGCAAAGTCAACTGGAAAAGTGGTTGGAATCCAGTATCAATAAACACCCGATTTGATTTTCTCCCCCAAATAACTGGAAGCTTTGTGGAGCTAAAGGCAGTGTCCAGGGTTTGGGACATTTTCCTTTACATTAGAAGGTATCACAACAGAAGTGTGCTGCACTGCGGAGGCACATCCACAAACAGTGTACACAGGCCCTTCAAGCTGTTTGTCCCCTATGCATCAATGCCCTGCCAGTTGGCAAGCCTGAGCCAGGAAGCTGTCAATTCCAATCAAGTTTAGGCGATGCAGTCCCATTAAAGAAGTCTTGCTGGTTAAGGGGCGGCCACTGTTTCCAAAGCATGGGAAAAAAAAGGGGGGGTGGGGGGTGAAGAGGAAAAAAAAGAGCTCTGCTTTCCTTAGATTTGAGCTGGCAACTTTCACTGACTAGAGTTTTCAAGGAGCTATGAATGAGCTTAACAAAGGAGTTCTGTGGCTAGTTTCTGGCTGAAATCCATGTCAACAGTTTTTAAGGTCACAGGTCACACTAACTAACATTTATTCCCAGCAGACCCTGCTCTAAACACAAGCTGTAAGTAGTACAAATTTGGAATTTTTCTGTAATCCCTTGAGATATTCCTGATCCTTCCACATGTTTCTGCTCAATTAAAAACAATTCTCACTTTGCACCACAAGAGAGGCCCCTGCTCAGAAATCTTATTCTGTCCTAAGAATAAATGGACAAAGACTGCAATCAAAGGGAAGGGAAGGGGGGGAGGAGAGAAACTCACAACAAATCACACCAAAAACCTCAAATAACTCCATAAAGAATCACATTCAGTTAGTTACATTTTCTGCCATCTGTCACAAACTATTATAGATTCATTTCTTTTTATCTTCGAAAAAGAGTGGTGCAGAGCTTAGCTATTTTGGCCAACAGGGATTTCCACACAAATGTTTCTGCAGTTCACTTCAGAAGAATGATTTTCATTTTGGGTACAAAAGTTGAATACCCAGTGAAAACTTCAAATTAAGTAAAACTGAAATCAGAGTTGCACATGGTTATAGCACCTTCCCTAAATCTGTAACTGTGCCCAGGAAGTTTGTGAACCAAAGCAAAACCAAACCATGCAAAGTTGGGTTTGAGGGCTTTTTTTCTTGTTTCTTTTTCACTTTAACAAAACTTGAAGCAAGACAAAACTCTTTGATTCCTACCATTACTGCTCATTCAAGCAGAAATAGGTGCTATGGGACACAGTTTAACAGATAAAAAAGAAATTCTGATCGTTATTAATAAAAACAATTGTGAGGTACCTATCACAGGGTTACAGATTAGAGTCCTGGTCCACTAGGTCTGATTACTTCATGTAAGTCTGCCCAAATCCCAGGGATTCCAGGCAATACAGTCTGGCCAGTGCCACAGGCTGCTCCAGTGCTGTCTGAGCAGGAACTACCATCACCCCAGGCAGGCATCAAAGGACACATTCTCAAAGCTTCTACTATTTACTACTGCCCTTTTTGATAGGAAGGGGAAAACCAGCACATAGGCAGCCTCTGAGGGCTAAACAATTGTGGATCATTTAGCTTAACATTCACCTAATGAACACCTAACACTGCATTCACCTAACATCTCCCAAAGCTGTTTGTACAGTACCGGGAAAAAGGGAATTTTGTAAACCAAATACAGCATTAAATTGACCAAAAATCACATTTGTGGAGAAACTGCAGTTAAAAGGTGACATATTCATCTGCCCAGACAGGCAAGTACAGTGGCTGCTGATGGCCATGGCTTTTTTTCTATGTAACCTTGTAACTTAATAAATAGTGAATCATCATATTTTAGAAGCATAGTGACATCCTGGAAAACATACTTAAATACAATCAGTGAAGAATCATATATAAAACCATTTATAGATTTTAATACTCTTGTCATATACCAGTAATCCAGACTAGATTAAGAATGTGGTGTTTTATGCAACCTGATAAATTTCTTCAAAAATGTTAAAACCAGTTTTATTAGGGCTGCTGTAGAAGTGCTGCGGTATTGGGGGTCTACCATTTCTCAGATAAAAGGTTTAATGTATTTTTTAAACTCAAATATACATTGTCATAAGAATAGACCCATGTTTAATAATAAGCATGTTTATTAATACTAAGGTCAACTTGGTGAACAGGCCTGTGATTTCTTTTTATCTATATGAATACTCAGATCACCCCTTTATTCTCTTATATAATCTGAAATCATTACATTGACTTAACACATTTAAACCTGTTCATACATTTAAATAGGTTACCATACAGTCAACATTGCCATTATTTTTATTTCAAAGCAGTGCGTTTCATAAACATTTAACTTATTCTAAAGTTCAAATAGAGTCTAAAATAAACAGGCATTTAAAGAAATGACTGGATTCTGTCTGTTTAGAACCTGAAGAATCTTTCAAGTGTCAGTGACTGGGTCCTTCCCCTGAATTCTGAAAATATTTCAGAAGACAAAAGATAAAAATATTTCTAAAAATTCAACTTGTTCCTTTTATTATATAAACATTCTGCACTAAGGGTATCAAAAAAGTATTCAGACCAAGTTAACAACGTTTTTTACATTCCTAAAGCAGAACTGATTGCGCAGAAAGACGAAGTTGTCAGGAGTCTGAGAATCTACAACATACAAATGTCAGGACAAAAACCCAGCTACAAAGAAAATTGATATGCACTTTCAAATAGTGTCTTCATACAAGAATGTGATATAAAGGAATTTCATGTTCCAATTTCTCTATGGAATTTAGAATTCCTTCCACATGTTCAGCAGTCTCCTCACAGCTGTATATACCCTATATTGTCATGTTCCTCACCCTCCTTCAAACATTAGAAGCAGCAGAAGTGGAAGCATCATACTCACTGTAATTTCAGCTATGAGGTTTTAACTATCTCCCATGATGAGCAGACCACGTACGTGTTTGTTCACTTGAACTTTGAGAAACCAGGTTGTAAAATAAATCACCTTACTCCGTTCAGTACACTTCCTCATACCAATACAAACTGGTTTATGCATCACTTTTCCTCAAAAAATGTTGAAATCCATCAAAGCCTAAAGAGTTCTGGATAACAGCACTTAGCCAAAGAGGCAAATAGAGCTGAGCTACTGAGCAAGTGTCCATAACAGAACCAACAAACCAGCTTCTGGATGCCTTAATACAGCTAGAGTTGCTAGAAAAATGAGCAGGTTAGGAAGGAGATCTAACATTAAAAAATGAAGAAATGAAAATTAAGAGCCTCAGCATGCAAAATTCTTAAGAATCAGAATGTATCTATATACCTTAAGGGTATAAGAAAGCAGAAAAATAAACTTATACTGTCCTTTTTTAAATCATTGGTAGGTCATTACCTTTCAGTAACTGTAATTGGGAGGAAATAGCAAATCAAGAACAAATTCTGAACCTCTACCCTCTTCCAGAATCTTTTGTCCTAATGAAAGAACATTACCAGTTAGATTAAAGCAAACCTCTAGTAACAACAACAAAAATCTATTTCTTAATGCATATCCGATAGGATTTATTTCATTTCAGCCAAGATCCTTCAATGAAGTAGCAGGGGGAAAAAATAGTATTTGGGCATGGAAATTCCTTTAAGGTATTTAAATATCAAATCAGAACTGAGACTTTGACAATGTGGCCACTAGCTCTCAACTTTCTACACATTCATCATTTGGAAAAGAAAATACTTCAAAAGCAGATTCTACGTTTTGTAATATATTGCATTGAAAAAGGTAGTCCAGAAACCAAGTCACCCAGGAGATTTTGACGTGTGATTCATGAGCTTGTGGGGTTTTTGGAATTCATTTCATTGCTCAGAACCTCCAAAACCCCACCAGACCATCGGTGACACTGGTTCTGCGCTTTTGTCCGCCCTCTGCTGTCTGAAATGCAGAAAGTTGTCACTGGCGCTACAGAGCACTCCACAACTCGGGGCTACAATACCACGTTCGATCACTATAGTTCCATGATCAGCTAGAAGCCAATTAAACAAAAAAGGAGACACAATAATAGAGATAAAACTCAGTGGTTCTGCATTAACAGAATATCATGGAACACTTCAATGATGCAGGTTTTAAACTTAATCCAAGATTTCCACAGATGCTAACCACAGTGGGAACAAAACTATGAAAACTACCTTGACAGCAGATTTCTAAACAGTACTAGTTAAAACAGCCAGAAGAGTTACTCTTTCAAATGGAATTGCCTTTCTGCTGGCCACAGGAGCCACATCCTGGATAACGTGGATAAAAACACTGCTACTGAACTCCCAAGAAGTGCCTTACTGTACTTTGTATCTACATAAAAAGTCCCACTTTAAAACTCCAAGACCAGACCTTGCCTTCTGGCTTTCCAAATAGTGCCTCAGCTTTAAACTGTGCTTCCTGACCTCTGAAGAATTTTTTTAAAGCACTGGCTGAGTGAAATGAATTTCCTTTTCTTTCTGTTCTTCTTCAATAATGAATCTGTGATGATGAATATGGTGAATTCTTCCAAACCATTATACCATGGCCAGACCCATTAAATCTCTGACTCATAAACACATGACTATCATCTCTAATAATAAAAATCATCATCTCAAAGCTTGCTGTCATCCAACCTGTCACTGAAAAGCAAATAAACATTTTTTCATCTCCACTAGCTTTTTTGTCTCATTCTGACATTCCTCAACATGTTTTCACCCATCCATTTACCGTGCAGCATCCTTTAATACATAATGGACACTGAGAAGATTCACATCAACAACAGGTCCTGCAGCCCTGGGAAAAGAGCAAGTGGATCTGTGTAATGCCAATTTCCATTACTGATTGTCCTCCAAAACTTACCTGCATGTGCATTAACGATGAACTTAGATTTTCTCATTAGTTAAAATGAGAAGGAAGTGATGGGAATGAAACTAAGAGTCCCAATTCATCCACTGCTGTAACTGCACAGAACTCTCTTTTTTGTTGTTGTTTTTTGGTTATGAGTTGAAGCAGAAGGCATTTAACTACAACATAACTCCTCCATTTCTTCCTGGCATTCACTCAACATAAGGGAGCTGACAGCAAAGAACTCTTATCCAGGAGAGATCAAGAATGGACTCATACTACTCCTAATTCAGATTTCCTTATTAAAGTGTTTCCCCTTTAATTTGTCATTAATCAGGAAATGTTACTTTATATAACCAGACACTTCCCATATGAAAGTGCAACAGCACCCCAAAAGAACTATGGAAATACCTTCCTGTCTTCAGTACACATTCCCTATTGCTGGATTGCCATCACTAATAATAGTTGAAATGTCAACTAGAGAAAAGAAAGAATGAAGATACTCAGAAAACACCTGCCTCCCACACAGTTAGGTAGCAATTTTGGTAGATTTCACAGTAATTTCTCCAAATACTGAGCTTCTTCAATGAAGGCCTAGTTAGATCACTGTGACCAGTCTAATGCCGCAGTACATGGCAATACACATCTGGTATCTTCACCAGCCTAATGCCAGCACAAATGGCACAGACTTTCATTTTAAACCTGTTAATCAATCCAGAATCTACTCTGTGGCATTGCTGTATGCAACCCGTTCTTGTGTATGATAGGTACTCTTGTATTTTACCACACTGACCCCGAAATTCTCCAGAGCAGAGAGGTCATATTCAGTAACATGTATAGAGAAGGTCCTGTTCCATCACGTGCAATACACAGTACCCACAGGACAAAAGCAAGTTCTTCTTGTTCTTACACTGGATTTTCTCATGTGAAAAGCAAAGCAGAAATGACTGAGACAGATGTCTACAATTGCTCATAGAGGAAACTGTCCTCATTTGTGGCTGATTGAGCAATGTTCAGTCTATTCATACGATCAAATCTGAGCTATCTTTACCTGAGCTCTTTCTTCAAAACTTCTAATTTCTCATTAATATGCGGAAAGCACAAGGCAGACCATTTAAAACAAAACAGGCTGGAGGCCATGTATAAATCTTCAATCCATAATTCTTAACAGAGTTCTTACTGGATCTAATATATTGGTAGCTCTTAAATCTGATTTTATCTGCATCATTTCTTGCAGCAAATGAAAATAGAAAATTGCAGACTGTAACTCAACATGTTTGTGGGAGGTCCTCAAAACCCACTCTGACAGAGCCTCTTTGCCCATTTTATGTGAAATGCATTGTTTCCAACTTCCACTAACAGTCTTTATTATGACAAACTTCACAAAGCCCTCAATGGAAGAGAGTAAAGCTCATCCATACAAACTTCCAGGATGTGGAGAGCATCAGTGACATTCTCTCGGTTACCAACAGATGCTTTGTTAATAAAACTTGCATATACAAATGTCCACAAAATGTCTTAACAAGATCAGTTGTGACAGCTAAAGATAACAGCTGCCACCATGCTATGTCATATCACATTACTGCAGAGACTTTTTTTTTTCCAGGCTGCTAACTCAAGAACATTGACTACAAACAAATACACTTATCTACAGAGGAACTCGAAGTGCAAGATATTTTGCATCACTTCTGCAGAAGAGCAGTGACTCTGAGGACCAGATAGGAAAATAATTTTGAACAGCTGGAAGTTATAATTACAGTGTAACACAGCAAAGTCAAACACTGTTTCCTAGAGTCAGCCAAAAGCCAAACCACAGACCTACCTTAAGATACAGAAGCAGCTCTTGGCCCCAGAAGATAAGCGACAGAATCCAAACCTCTGTTTGCTGTCAATGTCTGTAAGCACAAATGTAAAGTTCTGCCCAACTTGGTTAACTGCATGGCTGAAAATAGAGAGAGTAAGAGGAAAAAAAAATTAATGCTGAGCTAACTCTGTGTCAAAAGTATCCAGTCAATGTCATTGAACCTGTAACATTTCCTCTTTCAGAAGTGTTTCGTGCAGAAATTAACTTTGTGAGTATACACACTCTAGAAACTTAAATATTTTAAGTTATGAGGAGTGAGCCTTGGTTGGCTTTTCCATATTTTAAGTGTGGGAGGATACTAAGAACGTGTTTCTCTTTAAATGAGAATGGATATGACTATCAACCACCGTCAGTGCAGTACACACTGTGCAAACCAAACCCATGTTCTCTCACAGAGCCCAAAATATTTCCTTATTACTCTTCATTTGAAAATTGGTTTACTGCAAGAGCAAGTCAATGTTTAATAACATGCTAAGCTTCTCCAACACTTGGATATTGACTTGCAGAAGCTTTATTTATCCATCTACCAATTTTGCATTTATGCCAGATACGTGATTCCAAAATGCTCAGCAGCTGGAACCACGCCAGGTGATTCTTCTTTACTCTAGCAGCTAAAGCCTAGAATAGTGTGCAAAGGAAGATAAGCTAAATCAGAAGCACAAATACACTGTGCTAGAGCCAGCCATAACTATAGAAATAATCTTGGAGGACTTTTACATGTTTTTTCACAATTAAGAGTAATTTGCATCAACTGCAAGATCTTAACAGCTCTTCAAGAACAACACAAGTGAACTAATAACATTCTCAAATGCTGGCTCCTACTCACACCACAGGGGAAAGCATCACTGCAGGAAAGTTTGCCCAAACTGGAACAACACAGCGACAGTAAACAAAACAACAAAGGAAAAAAAACAAAAGCCAAGAACCAAACCACACAAACAAACAAAAAGCCCCAAACCTGAGCATTTAAAAACTCCTGTCTTTAAAAGTACTGTAATTCGCATCCGTATTCGACCACTTGATGATTGATGCTTGCAATGCCTGAAGTAAGTTCAAATTAAGATGCTTTACATTTAAAGCATGGCAGTTTCTGAATGTTATTTATTAACAAAATGAAAAACATTCTTGAGATATGACCCCACTTGTCTAAAGCTAATCAAATGCTTCAGTACAGTGATGCCAGACTCCACCAAAGCCAAGCCCAATTCACTTCCCAGTTTGCAGAAATGTAATTTTACTGTTTAACAGAAATGCTGACATTTAGTGGTGAAGCTGGGACTAATGTAATGTTTAGAGGACTTTTAACCCAATTTCAGACCTCATGATGATACAAAATTAACACTTATTTCAGGTTATTTTTCCACTTTATCTTGGGTTTACTGACTTCTAGTAATAAAAGTTGAATCCGGACCAGAAAGATGTCACTGAGCAGTTCAGAAAGAATCCTTCAGTAGATTCCAAGTAGGGAAGAAAAAACATGCAGTGATGAAGATGAAAAAGTGCTCCAAATTCACAGGTGAACAAAAAGACAGATATTTAAAAGCATCTCAGTAGTCTGAGAACTAGATAGGGTAAGTATCATCATCCTGCTGAAATGTGAATGTCAACAGAGCAACCATTTCCATAAACCACACTGAGCTGTCAGGGGATACCAAAAAATCCCTGACTGCTGTTGCGTTTTATCTGTAAAGCTTGGATGTAATGTTACTATGGTGATTTTAGTATGGTGTTTTAAAAGGGGATTATATGCTTAATTTTAACAAGGTTGAGAGCAGAGCGTGTGTGAGAAATTCTAGCTGACAATTAAAATTATGGAACAGGGAAAAAAAATCCATGCTTCATTTGCAGCAGGGAGAAGCTGGCTTATGGAATAACTGCGACAAGTTGGGAAGTTCCTCCAAAGTAAAACCAAAGATTCTTACATTCAGGTGATCTGCAGAAACTAAATGTGTCTGACAGGTCTTGCTCAAGTTTCAGTTGTCAGTTCTTCACATGGAATGATAACCTTCCCAAGATAAAAAGTTCTTTTTCTAAGATCTTCATAACAATGCTTGTTATTCATAGCTCTATTTTCAAATGGGAAGAAGGTCTATTTAGAGCTTAACAAGGTGGAAGCACCTTGAATCTCATCTCTAAATGGGCAGGCAGAAGTTAGTATTGGAAGGAAAGGGAGAGCTAGCTATATCTAACTAACACAAATTAATCCTGATAGGAAACTTGACTCAGGTGGAGTTCCTCACACCTGCAGTTTGAAAATAGTCTCTGTCTTGACCCTGCAGCCATAAGAACAGAAAACTCATGGTTCACTGACTAAAGGAAGGGGCAACTAGTCCCTGGTGATTCTGGACATATAAAAAGAATCGATATATAAAGAATTAAGAATCTGCGTCAATGACTGCCAAAACCTTCAGCACAGAGAATGATAAGATACACAGATGATCTTCACTGTCCTAAAAATCTTGGTGTCTGATGATCATTTGAAGTGATCCGGCAGAGGCAATAGAACATCTTCAGTTTATGCCACCTGCCTTAGAAAACCTTCAGCCTTAGAAGAGACACACATGGAGGTGAAGATTTATGCCCTTTCTCAGCACTTGTCAAAGAAATACCACTGTTTCATGTCAAAGTCAGAAGAGCAAGACTCAGCTGGAGTAACACTGAGCATACTTTTCCCATCAAGAAGTTTCCACTGAAAGCTGGCACAACACTGCACATAACACAGAACGTAGCTACAGAAATTAAATTTCCCCAAGTAAAAGTCCTCACAAATAGGGTATAAACTGGGGACGACACTCTAGCAGGACTTAAAAACCTAAGTTCTGTGACTGATGATGCTACTTTGGGCTCTGAGTTGGTGAAAGGAAACTCATGTTAGGGTCTACTCTTTAGTGACTACACAGTTCTGATTGCTCATATCAGTGTCTCCTCATCATAATTCACACTGATCCTTTTTCCACAGATCTTGAATAGACATCTTACACAGAGTATTATTTCAACAGAAGGTATTATTCCGTGTTCCTAAGTTATTTGAGCAATAAGCCAGTATCTCCACTGTTATATTAAGCAAAATAATTTTACAACCTCTCAGTATTGCAGAGAGATTCTAATACTAAAACTGTCATGGCCAACAGGGCACACAAGTTACCTGGGAATAGCTGCTAAGTATTTGGAGGGCCTTTACTGAAACCACTTTAGTGTTTCTTTCTCTTTTTGTTCAGAATGAACAAACCTATATACATAAAAAAAACAGCCCTGGGGACTAAGAATTACAGTAACTGGAGATCGGATCCAACACACCACTTTTCAGATACATACAGAGGGATAAAGTCCCACTAGAGAGTGCTAGTCAACTCTGTAAGACATGACTGTAAGGACCCCTCTGACATATAACTGAAGACAGTGCAGCTTCTAGAAGCAATTTCTTTTCATTTCAATGCAGAAAAAGAGTTAACTGAGAAAACTGAGGGGGATATTAAAGCATCAAGTAATTTCACTATGGGGCTATCTGCTCACGACCTTAAATAAGTATATAAATTAGTTATTTGGCTATTATTTTGTTTCTTTATTAATTGATTTTTAATGTGATTCAAGAAATGTAGAAATAAATAATCAGTAGTTGGTTAACAGTAAATAGGGACTAACAAGTGCAAATTCACCACTTGCTGTGTTCCAGGAACATACTCTAAGAACCAGTATTCAATCCGTTCTGAACTTGGGAGTAACTAAAAGATGAAGAACATTTTGCACTTCAGATACACTGTATTGTTCTCTCTTTATCATAGTCACATTAAATTCACGTGCACTCAGTGATCTAGGACTATTTACCTTCCTGCTGTAACTGGCAGAACAGCTTTGAACTATCTCAAATTTGTATCACAGAGGACTACAACAACTACTTGGTTTTATATTTATACCTATGCACACACCTATGCATGCATGCACACTTGTGTGCACGTGTGTACTTTTACATTCAAAAAGAGAAGTATCACACACATCTCTTTCTGCTGCCATATTCTTAACTTGGGACATCCTCTACCTTCTGGAGTACTGAAAGTTGATCCTTATTTTTAAATTATTAAATTATGGGTTACAATCTCTCCTTTATGTTCAAAACTGTTGGCTTACAGTCTTTTCAAAGACAGTCTGTGATATTCAGACAAATAAGCAAATCCAGAAATGGGAATCAGTGTTCATTATGTTCTCATTTGCACCCATATGGGTTTTCAGCGTTCTTATCTTTCAAAATGTTATATTGCTGGGGAAAACCAAAAAACAACAAAACAAACAAAACCCCTAGGTACAATAAACCTACACGCAGTAAGCATGAGTACTTCTAGTAGAAACACAGACATTAGAAAAATATATGCAAATACTTCCTAAGGGGAGGGAACAGGGAAAGAAAAACATGATCAGCAAAAAGTAACTCCAAATTATAATTTTTTGTGGCTTTTAAAGGTCATGCAAGTCAAGGAGTGCTGATTAAGTCGCTCGTGTTGACAGCCCAGGATGTCCAGATTCTCTTTTCATGTACAAAGCAGGTACAGCAGAGGCACTGGTGTCTCCAGCTGAGCCTCACCCATGGCTCTCAACTCTGATCCGCAGGAACCACCCAGCAGGTTGGAAGAACAAATCATCTGCACAATCCATCCAAGCTTTTGGCTTCCTCAAGCCCCAGATT
This sequence comes from Psittacus erithacus, assembly GCA_009867235.2. NCBI lineage: Eukaryota > Metazoa > Chordata > Aves > Psittaciformes > Psittacidae > Psittacus > Psittacus erithacus. The sequence goes on along the minus strand of WYDI02027638.1, from coordinate 24,819 downwards.
ACGAAGTGTAGCAGTGGTTTTATTATGTACACTCCTATCTCCAGAGAAGCACAGTGAGATTTCACCTCCATTTATAGACAACTACAAAACAGCAGCTGCCTAAGGAGCGAGTATGTAAATAAATATATAAATAAGGGCTCAAACAAGAAGTGATATTAGAAGCAGATGTTGATTTATAGAGAAAATCAATTTCTATGGTAAATATCACCAATTTCACTGAAATGAGAAAGATTTCTAGCAGTTTAATCACAGCTAAGGTCAATTCCATCAATCACAACTGTTCAGTGTGTAAGCTGACCCAAGGCAAGTGATTCTGACCAATTAAACGATGCTCGTCAATGATACAAGCAGCGGTGCATCTTTTCAACATTTGAATCCTTGTTCTTTCACTCAGCAATCAAAAATAACTCATAGTAAAAGCAAAACTAAAAAAAAACTAAAAATGTTCTGGGGTTTTCTAAATGACAAGAATGAAACATTCCCAGTTCCCGTCAAATCCACTGCAACTTTACAAGTTTCCCCTCCAAAATTAGAAGCCACATTAAGTGGCCACCAAATAAAGCACCAACATTCCAGCAAGGTCAAGAGCCTTTAAATGTAAAGCATTTAATTCATAGTTCTGCCCAGATTTTGTCAATTAAGAAATAAAATACATACACATGCACAAAGCTCTGATATTAACACACATATTTGACAATTACCACCCAAGCATTTTCCCAACCAAGCATTACACAGAAGTAAAACAAAATGTTCTTACTGCTGCCATTGAACAGCTCAAACTTTTAAAACTTCTTTTTTTTGATGGTGCCCATAAAAACCCCAGGAAAAAGTGATTCCGAGACTATAATTTGCACTTGGGTGCTTTAAGTCACAGCCAGGCAGACAGAACATTAAGAATGGTATGGTTTTTATTTTCTACAGTGGTTTTATTGACAAGCTTATTTTCTTGTAAAGTTTGAAAAGCTAACACTACCTGTCCACATAGAAGGGGAAACAAAACTTGGTCAAAGTCTGTAGAACTTCCTGTGGAGAGAAAAAGAGATAATTTATACATCTGTTGGGACCAATAAATCTAATATTAACCACATCACACAATTTCACAACTTTACCCTGAAGAAATAAGAGACAGATGAAGAAATATGGGCTTTATCAATTACATGGAAGGAGTACTAGGCAGTCAATCATGTGAAATAATAAACATGATCAAACTTCATTAAAAATGAAAAATTAATCAAGATTCACACATGGGCAGGCAGCAGGAGCCATCCAGCAATTCTCCAAAGAGTAGGAGGAGGTTGGGTTGTTGAGTGTTAACACCTCTCTGGGGACAATCTCTACCCTGACCATATGGATCATAGTGAATAACACCAAACCACATGGGTTTGGCCTGGCAGGACCACTTCTGCTGGCACAGCTTTTGACTGTTACCTAGGAACAGAGGTCCGGGGGATTAGAGAATACTTCCTAACATCAGCAAGATAAATAACAAAAGATAAAGCCAATAGGTCTCATAGCAGGAATGTTTAACATTGCCTACTGCTACTAGAATGAAAATCTTGAGTGTTAAAAGACTGACTAAAATAATATGTATTAAAATTAATACAAATTGGTTAAACTATAAACCATTTTCTGAAAGTTGCAAAGCAGCACCACAGAGAAACTTTCAAGTACAGCCTTTGCCTGACATCAAATAAAAAGCATGAATATGAAAACTGAAAACATGCTCAGCAGTGAAAGTAATAATTTTTAACTTTACAACTTTAAACAAATACAGAAACATGTTAATCTCCAAACAATTGTGTTCGTAGACAAAATCAATCCATTTACATTGTTCCATGATATACAAAATTTGAATTCTGTAATACACATGTCACCATAAAGGTCTACGGAGATTCAGACCTTTGCTACCAGCCAATTCACTGTTCATTCTCCTTCACACTTAAATATTTCAGGACCTGAAATGTAACCTATATTTCTGCTTTCAGCTGAAACAAGATAACCCTGATTACATGACAAATCCTCCAATGCATTCAACACTTCTCTGATCAGTAACAATAAGTTATCACCAATAACTAAATTGATGCTTCTTGCTTCATTTATTTCTAAAACCAATGCCATCATTCAACAAATAAACTACATCAATCTACTAACCTATTCAATGAAGCAGAAAACATATTGACTCCCTTGCAAAGAACATGTTCCTCCTACATAATTCAAATAAGCACACCCCATTCTTCACAACAGTTTTCAGGCTCAACTGCTCACCAGCTCCTCTTTGGAGGTTTCTTGACAACTAAAAGGCAGCAAGTTCTTAAGGTTTCAGGCAGAAGCAGATATGGAAACTTTGACTTCTTGACAGTTTATTGATAGATTATTTAACAACCTCCTGTTTTTAAAGAACAAGAAAGAATCTATTGAAGAATGCCATGTAAAGCAAAGCAGTAGCCTCCTTTCCCTTTCAGCAAGAGCCATGGCAAAGAGCTACAGAGGTTTCAGAGTAAACTCTGCAGAAATACGGATTTTGAGACAAAATAATGCCTTGATAGTAAAGGGCTTATTACTGTGATTGGGTTCACCCTTGTGCAGCATCTCACTGACTTCCACAAGACTGACTGTGTGCTGAACAACCCTGACTGCTCCTGCGCAAAAACAACACCCTGACAAATTGTAACAACTACACAGTTGGCCTTTACCCACAACTGAAATCCTTCCATGGAAAACATTAAAACACAGAAAAAACCAAACCACACACAAACCCCAGAATTTTAAAAGAATCAAAAATGTAATTGCAGGAGGATAAAGTGCCTATATTTTTATCTGCCTTATCAATACAAACTGTCCTCAAAATAATGACTGTGCTTCTGGTTTTCAGAAACAAAGCCATGTAGCTGCTACATAAATTCTGAACTAAACAGTGTTACAAGTCAGCAGTCACCTCAGAACAGCAGATTACATTCTCTCCATTATTTAGATGATTTAAAGAATTACTGTAACTGCAAGTAAAAACCTCCACATAATAAAACACTTTACATTTCACCAGCATTGTGTTATTTAGGGTAAGGGTATTACTAAGAACTTACTTCGCACTTTCTTCTTGATATTAGAGCTTCCTGAACACAGAAAATGAAATTTCCACTTAAAGAAGCAATATATTGAATTTGTATCATTATATACTGCCTTGTAGGTTAAAGAAAGATTTTACAATGATATTATTACACGGCTTTTTGCAATGTATTGCACATAATTTACCACTCACTATGTACCAATTCTGATCTGCCTTGATTTACAACTAAAAAATTAAGACTAGCCTGGGTTAACCACAGACAAATTTTGGCATTTTAACTATTAAAAAAACCACTATCTAGAAATAGTTTTTAATTGGCAAAACTGCTGATCTTTTGTATGTCAGAAATACAAACATTGGAGAAGTATTTGACTTTTGCTCAAGTTGCAAACTCATTACTATAAATGTAATGCCTTTTTTGTTCCTTTAAAAACGGCTCTGTTCAGAAGATGAGCAATCCTACATAACTTCCTACCAGAACTCTTTAGGTGGGTGCTACTTATGACCTAGGAAAATCATCATTTTTTCTGGTTTCAAACAAAAACCATAACAAAACCAAACCCAGAATCACTCCATGTTCGTATCTTATAATCCTTTTTATGTTTTTACCTGACATGAAACTCAGGAAGTATCAATAGACCGTTTTGTTATTTTATTCCCCTATGCCTATTTTCTTAAAGAAAAACCTACATAAATGCCTCTAAAGCAAAAGCCCCCAAAAAAGAACAGAACCCTCAAACTATCCAGGACACACAGCTGAGAAGTGTAAATTACCCAGTAGCTGAAACCAGTGTCTCTGGGGTCTCACGTGCCAGTTTTCTGGATCAATCCCCAAGTTTATATTTTCACAAATCTTTTTACATGCAGTTTGATTTTTAACATTTTAATGAGCAAAAAGTGCGTCTATAGCAGCCAGTCACCACAGTTAAAGTGCAGGGCATGAACTGCGCTCCCCGAGGGACTGAGCCCAGCCGTGTCACCCGTGGCTTCAGGACATACACCACCTGGTTCCTCGTCCCAAGGTTCCAACTCTTTTCATAATCAAAACACTGCTGACATTATAAACCCCACATGGGTTTTCTAAAATCCTTCCCAATCAATAAAGCCAGTACATAACTTATCGGAGACAACACAGAGCTCATTGATTAAGTTTGGTTTCAGTAGCAAAGTTTGCCAAATAAATGAGGCAGGAATACAGCGTTCAGCCCTTTTGTGTCATGCAGCGATTTATGAAGGTGAGGCAGTCTCTGAAAGGATTTCCTATGCACACACACAAGAGAGAGACTTGAGCAGTGTATGGAAAGCAAGGCTGTTAAATACACACAATGCACACTTGGCTTATGGCTGAATTATCTACAGATTGAGATGAAATAGTAAAGAAAGCTCAACACCGCTGAAAAATCTTGCATATTCACTTGTAAATGGAAAATGCAAGCTCTACCTTAACTCAATGTTTTTTTCTTTTTAAACATTTCACTGTATGCTCCTATTTCTAAGTCAATGGAACAACTTCAGAGCCTCTTCAATATATCGGAATACTTTATTTCTCACGTTCAAATGAACACTGGTAACAAATATCCCATGCTGCAGCTACAATCAAACAAAACTACACCAATAAAATGAAATGCGAATTGACAGTCTAACGCAAGAACTGCAGACTGTTGCAAAGAATCTGCTCATAAAAAGACACACAACAGAACAGATTCAAAGTGGAACAAGAAGTTGGAGAGAAAGAAAATAGAGGCAGAAAACTGAAAAATCATTAACAATAGCGGAAAATTATGAATTATTAAGGCAAAACACTCACATATTAATGTGAGTCAGAGAACAGAAATGATACACCACAAATACAACAGGTTGGGGACCTGTATTTGGAAGCCTATTAGGAAACCTGGGGAAAACCAGGATAAAGTTGACAAGACTTCCCAGAGTACAGACAAGACCTTTAGCTGTGATTCTTGGGGAAAACAAACAAATCAATCACACAAAACAACCCCCACAACCCTATTTCAGGAAGTACATACATTTTACAGAGGAATAATTCAAATATTGCAAGAGAATGGAGCACTGCAAATAAGATGAGTTTTCCATGGAGAAAAGAGATGGCTCAGTGATAAAAAAGACGAATGCTGTTTTATTTCCTTGACCTCAAACCAGAGGTGAACTACAGGTGAGGTTGCCACAAGTGAAATACTAAACAGAGAGGGTGGAAAGACAAATAGTTTTCATCTTATCCAGCTTGAAATACCTTCTGAATCCATTAAAGAAACACGGAATCCTCTTCACATGGAGAGAGACACAGAGAGAGTTTCAAGAACACATCAACAGACTGATGAAGGAAGAAAGAGAAAGGAGAGCAACAAGGGTGAAGAAGAAGATGGTGCCAGTCAGCCTCATAGGACCAAGGCAAGTGAGAAAGGGGACAGGATCCCAACCTAACCAGCAAGCAACTAGGGATGATTTTATATCTGTTTAGAAACAACATCAAACTTAAACATTACGAAAACGTTAATATAGCATAAAGAGTGCTAAGACATTAACTGAAGAAAAATATTATCCAATTATATTTGCCTTGTACATTAATCTACCTTATAGCCACAAAATTGTAAACTGCTCTTATACTGAATTCATCTACTTGAATCATTTTAAGCCAACAATTCATTAAATCATCCACTGCAATGGAACAACAGGTTTACGAATACAAAAAAAAGTTGTGCCTCCAAATAAGCAACTTAAACCTGACAACAGCCCTGTCTGAAACCCAAAGGGTGGTGAAAGAAAAAGCACAGAACCATCTAGAACACCACGAATGCTGAGAGCTGTGCAGAGCTGGTCAGAAATTCATGTGCATTTTCCACACAATAACAAGCACCTCAGTAACAAAACATTCGACCAGTCACTTGAACACAGCTCTGAGTAACAAAGAGGAATCAGCACATCTTTTGATTTGAAAGTTTAAACTTCAATTTGCATTTATTATTAGTGTAGGTTTATATTACCTTAAATTTTTCCTACCGTCATTATTACATATTATTCTTAATTAATAAATGCCATGGAATTATGTAGTTAAAAATCAGGAGGAGCACTGCCATTCAAGCAGCTTATAAAATCCAATTCCCAAACTAAAAAGATCCTGCGTACAGAAGCCAGTGTCACACAGCCACAACAAAAAGCTGAGATTTTGCAAGATACTGAAGTAGAGAAAGCACAGAACAATAAACTTCAACCCCTAAAACATCAATCCAGGCTGGTCTAGATTTTAAAGGGCTTTTAAAAACCTGATAAAACACATTCTTTTAAAAAAATAATTTCAAATACTTATGTCAAATTTCCTCTTGCATTGATTTTGTCATAATCTTTTTACATCTTATACCAGTACTGAACGTTACTGAGCCTGATAATGGTCAAAATGTTTTAAGAATTTAATATTAATCAGTTCTTTAAAAGAATGTTCTACCCAAAAAAGGAACAAAAAAAACAAAAAAAAAAAAAAAAACACCAAAAACCAACCCACAAACATAATTTGCTTAATAGCATTAATTTAAATTACCTTTAGTTTTACCCCTACCTCTTAAATTCAGCTACTATTCCAATATAACTTTTATAGCACTAGTTCATCCATGTGTGCTTTGTGTTCTAAAAATCCATTAGCTCTTTTTGAACAATTACAAAGCTTGATTTAGGGGAGGGGTTTTCTTCTACGAAAGTCCCTTCTTGTATGAGGGTCAGAAGGGGAACGGTACCCAGTTTGAAGCATCATTTCACTGAAGGTAACAACTAATTGTTCTCAGGAAAATGCTGGTTTTTAAAACCAAACGAAAAGCCCAACGCACAGATACACAATCCTGGTAACAGGAAGAGCATGAGATAAATAACATTTCCTAAGCATATTGAAGCCTGCTATCATTTAAATATTTTAAACGTATAAAATATGTGCACAGATGGGCAACTTTTCTACTTGCATTACTAAAAACATATTTCAAGATAAAGCTCAAAATCCCTGAATTTTTTAAACCTAATTGTGACTCTGTTTCTTAGAATTCACACCCCAAGGCCAAAGCTTTCCTGCCACCAGTCCTTCAAATCTGATTTGGACATTACACGGGAGGAGGCTCCAAGCCTCCCTGAGGTCTCACTCCTTTTACAACATACGCAAAAACAGTAGATAATGGGCCTGTGCTGAATTCACTGCTCCACACAGCTCCTCCTGGGACACAGGCCTAGCAGATGTGATAAAAACTGTGTCAGAGAAGTAGCTCTAGTTTTTGCCTTAATGACAACTTCAACCTCTCAACTAATAGAACAAAAGAACAGAAACGACTATTACTTTTTGCCAGTAAAAAAAAAAAATCATAAAGTAAAGAGGAACTAAATATTTAAGCAGCTTTTTTAAAGAGAGCTACATAATAAATGTCTTTAAACCCCCATAATAAAATTAAGATTTAATTTTTTTCTAAGATGAAGGGGTTTTATCTAACATGCAGAAAAAATCAGTTAAAAAGCTGCAGCTACTGTTGTAGGAATAATTGTTCCAGCCTTAAATCATAAAGAATTGAAAAATGATACAAACAGGCATAAAAAAACCCAAATCAGGTCCAGTTATGTGCATAACATTGATCAGTTGGTAAAGATAAGAAGTGTCAGTACCAAAAAGCTGGAATACTGATTAACTATTTTTGAAAGATTTAGTGACTAAAAATGAGGAATATATTTACTTCGCTTCACTTTACTGTGAAAAGATAATCACACACACGGCCCCAAGAGACAACTGCCCAGGTACAGCGTCTCCAAACCAAAGCTTTAGATATCTACATTGGTTAACATTTGTTAAATATTATAATTCTGTCTTATGATGACTGGTGCTTTTAGCCATGGCCTCAAACGCTCTATTCAGCTACCCCTGCATACCCACTTAATCAGCAATCATTGTTCTCTGAGGCAGGACTTTGTTGTCAAGACAAGCACTGAAACCTTTAAAAAATTTCAGAACTGGCATAAGAAAAAAGTGATCTTTGTCAAACAAGGACAAATTTATGCAAATCTTTTATAAACATTCACAAACATTTATTTAGCTTTTGAAACGTTGGCCTCATTTGAGAGCATGAAAATGAGGGGGAAGTAGGAAGATGCAAAGGACAGCTTAGAGGCTGGCACACTACATAAATATTCAGAAGGAAGATTATAGGATTCATGTTAGGCTGTCTTAGGTTTCTCCAAAGTCCACATAGAATACCAAAGAACAAAACTAACGAGAAGTAGAGCAGATGTTAGACAATGCAGCAGCCCTCTTTTCCACACTCACTTGGCTATACTTCGATGCTTTCATTTTTTCTTTCAATATGGTTAGGTCATTCAAGGATTCTCCTATAGACTCTGTATTGTGGCTACAGAGCTATAAGCTGGACCTCTGTCAGCTTTCCAAAAGTTTCCGATGAAAAGGCATTATGCAAATGCTACCTCTCTTACTCTCTTTCAGGAAAAAAAGCCTCCAGTATGCAGTCATTGGAGTATTGGAAGTCCCAGCCTTCATTTCTGTATGGTTGTGTTTGCCTTAGGGCCATGCTGCTTGTTTTGACAGTGGATCCCCCTAGATAGTTGGGATTAGTCGAGCTTGTTTAGATAAACTTGAAATCAAGGCCTTCTCTAGGTAGACAGCTAGATGTAGCTACTGAGTTTCCAGCTGCCTTCTTCTTTCATCCCAAAACAACTGCAGATTCACAGTAGAGATCACAGCCACAGGCTATGTCACACACATAAGTACAAAATTAAAGGCTGCTAAAAGAAGCCTTTGTAAGTCTTAGTGCTAAAATAAGGAATCTGTACTGCATAGTTTAAACAAATTATTCAAGAAGCACCAATAAAGGTCTGCAACGGGTAGTTAACAAGACACATTCACAAAAGAAATACCCTGTTTACATAAATGGGCGAGATGATGCTTTGTTAATCACTCCTGTACCTTCCACTGCCCAACCTCCTTAAAAATATATGCAAGTAAATACTCTAAAGCAGCATCTGCTAAATGAGCTCTGTTTATCAAATACAAACTTTATGATCACAGTAGACTATTATGACAGCGCTATTCCAATTAGATTTTCAGTCATACTCACAAGAAGACTAGGCCAGATTTGATCTTTACCATAAGCAGGTAATGTAAACCTCAGGAATTCATTTACACAAATATATTATGTTAAGAGAAGGGCCAGAGCTCCAAACATAAATTAAAACCTAAAATCAAATCCCACCCATGTAACCCTGTTACACTTTTATAAATCCGCATGGTAGTTCAGCTCCCACAGGAGGTCCTACCCATTTTTCATGGGATAAAAAGAAAACACACTACTTTGGGCTTTTAAAGATTGCAATCTCCAAGAGCTGGGTGCAAATTTTCATACATGCTTCTGCAGCATCCAGGCACAACAGATGGGAAACTACATTAAAGGAGAAAATAATCGCTGGGATGTTATGAATAAACAACCAGCAAAACACCCCAAAAGAAAAACAAAAAACTGAGTTCAATGAATAGTGAGTATCATTAAAAACCAACTCCTGTCCTTTGCTTGAGAAAAAGGATGCAAAAAACTTGGAATGTTGAAAACTGTTAAAATAAAGACAGCAGCAGAATTTTGTGGTTAAGAAAACAAGGTGAGATTTTGCCACCACCAACTTCTCTGCCTTTGTGCAAAGCAGAACTTCAGTAGCACCTCCCTGTCATGTTCATATTACGGAAATTCTACTCTCACTGTAAAATTAAGTAATTTCACTGACAAGACCCTTCACGGAAATTCCGAGTGCTAAAAAATATGAGAATAACATCAGACTAATTTCTTCCTGCACTGGTCACCAAAGAGAACATTAGAGCATGTACTGAATTCTGTTAGTCATTCCATATCATAAATTCTCCATTAGTGATATCCTTAACAGGAAATAAGCTACAGACTGGGAATCCTAACCAACAATACATAATTCCTGAAAAGTAATGATAAAATCAGTTTCCTTATTCTATTGTACTTAAAAGAAAACAGAAGAACATGTTTAGAATTGTTATCTAAAATTAAAATAAGACTGCTAAGAAAAATGGCATGGATATACCTACACAGTGTTAACAAGTACCAGAAACTGACATAATTCATGGATTTGCCTTCTCACAGAAGTCTTTTAATAGCATTGACCAAGATCCTCCTTACTGCTGAGAGAACATCATGCTGCTGTGGAGGAGTCTTAAAGCTAGTCACTAATGAAGTTATTTAACAATTCCGTTACACAGGTATTACCTGCTTCTTGCAGGTGAGGAAATAGAACAAAACAAAACAACTATCCCAAAGGGGGCAACAGCTGGCCAGCTTTTAAAATTCAGGAGTACCCGTCCCTCAAGACGGGTATTCCTTCAGACGGGTCCCTCAGACCTGCATTCCCATCACAGCTACCTGAGAACTCTCTCAGAAGAAGAAGAAAATGATGATACATGGTAAGGCCATCAGCGCCCCAAGGGGAAGAACTTAGCAAAGCCAAGATGGAGTCAGTGATCACCTGAAACAACTAAAGGCTGTAAGAGGATACAGCTTTCAAATTTATCAGTATTTTCACAACTTTCAGATTCCCAAATACAAGAATATGCTAGAGAATTACAATCAAAACCCTGAAAGCTATAAAAACACACATTAGCAGTGGAAAGCAGTTTCTACTTGAAGAAAAGACAGCAGATATGTACAGAGATGACTGAACTTAGAAACTTAAACTTTCCAAGTATAAAGTTAAGAACTTTGGACTTCCCTGGGTTAACACAGAATCATTTCCAACTTTTCTCCATGTGTTACCAGTTCTATGCTGCTGCCCAGGCACACATAAGAATTTGAGTATGCGAATATCAGTTAATGTCATCTATCAATCACAAACAAATCCTCCCTTTCAGGCTACCTTGCAACCATTCCTTTAAAATAAATTAAGAAAAGAATAAGGAATAATGCTTGCAAAGCAACTTGGAAAATTCAGTTCAGGCATCATGCAATCTAAATGCTTTGCACTATACATTTATGAAATTGTTCAGAAGTTATCCCAAAACTAATAGCAAATATGCCAACACAGACTTCATGATGATGGCGGTGAGGAAACACAGTACCAGGAAATCAAAATATATAAAAAGGTCAAAAATCCAGTTACACACACTCTTCTAGACCGGTTTTGTTTTACAACTAAGGTAGCAAAGTATTAAAAAATACAAACCTTCTAGAACATGCATTCTACTATTTTTCTGTGTTATACTAAAAGATGGAATTCAGTACACCTACCACTTACAACGAACTCATCTGTTCACTGGTGGTCCTACACACATCTTCCACATTGCGTATTCTACAGGGCACTCCACACCTACACTCTCTCCTCTACAGACAGCACAGGGTTTTCAGAATCATGCATCTGACTACACCTGAATACTTGTTATTACTGAAGAAACAAATCACCATCTGACTTCATGGAGAAACAATGTTTTAATATACAATCCCTCCTCCTGAGAAGAATGCACAGGTTATGTGATCTTACGGTTCATCACCTGGGGGTGAGAGGTGTGGAGCAAAAAAAAGGTCATGTCTACTTTAAAGTGTGACATACACACCAAGACTCTCTGGTTAGAAAAATCCCAGAAAGTTTTATTTCCATCCGTACCACCTCAACCCCAAACTAGGAAGGTCCCTTTGCTTTCAAGAGTAAGTCATGGAAATCTCCTGTCCCCTTGGAAATCAACACAAATGAAAGGACTACAGTCTCCTGGAACTCCCTTTCATACGCTGTTCATGCACCAGCACCTGAATACAGGAACATAAAATGATCCATTTCAATAACAAAGCACAAGGTGGTTTGGTTGGTTTGATGCTCTTTTGCATGCCACAGGATGCTCTCAAATAAAAGAAATAAATACTTTTATTTCCCACTTGCTTTCTGTCTTTACAGCATATCCAGTGCAGCTTCAGCTTTTTTAGCACCTTTTTCAATGCACTGGGGTATGGGCAGACATGTCACAAGAGCAAGAAGCTGAAAAACTGTTTTCTCCTCCACATGCTCAGGAAACTTTGAAGCATTAATGACTACTTTAGGAGCTACAAAACAAACGTGCTCTTTACTTTGTTAAAAGAGTACAGCTACATTAAAGAAGCAACAGAAAACATGTTAAGAGGGAGGAAAGCTGCGAGGCAGCAGCATTCTCAACGCTTGTTTAGTAGCATAGTTTCCAGAATTGTCTTAGTCATCAGCAATTCAGATTTCTAAGCTGAATAACTAAGTCATCCCATCCGCTAAACTCTTGATTTAAAATGGATCTCTAGTCACCTGAGAAATTAACTACTTTATGAATGTTCATACAAAGACATGGCATACCTGAGACCGACACGTAACTCCAACCTGGATGACTCCACTTACCTGCTGACACTTATTGTAATCATGTTTCAAAATAAGTCCTACTGTTTGCAAAGGACAGTACATCCCAGTATTCCTGTACAAGCAAACATCAACATCATCAGTCACAGCACGGAAGACCGCTACCTGCATTGAGATGAGTTGGCAATGATTTTACTATGCCTATACCTACCATGTGGTTAGGCCCTTGAATTTAATTTTATTTTTAAACAAACCAAAGATGTTTCTTATATAGGATTCTAAACAGTATTTTTGAAATTGTTTCTAAATTGGTCGGTAGCAGCAGTACAGAATTGAATGGTTCAGGAGACAACTTTTAAAACTATTTGACAAGAACTGGCTTAACGAACCAAAGCAGGATATTACCACACAAGCACCTCACATTTTACAGAAACCCATCTTTTTACCTGAAGTGAATATTCTACAGTTTTATCAATAAATTTAAACATAAGTGATAATGATTACTCGCTTTAGGCCTGATCCCACAACCTTTACTCACATGAGTAGTCCCACAGGATTTTTAATATGACTACCTCAAGGAACAAGGGTTGGAAGGACAGGTTTTCAATTATTCATATATTCACAGATTTTGAAGGCCAGAAGGGACCATTATGATCATCTGGTCTGACCTCTTGTGTAACAAAGGCCATACGATTGTATCCACTAATATTTGCACTGTGCTGAATAATTTGTGGTGAAATCAGAGCGTGTCTATCGAACTTCCAAAACTGATTCCAATTTTACAAGAAAGAAAACTGAAATTGTTTAGGAAGTGGCTTGAACTACACTTCCTCAAGCTTGAAACCCAATTATTCCTTTACTTCTATTCAGTATCTTTCCAGCTCTGGACACTA